>JAGXCT010036759.1:4777-86955 GCA_022495035.1 Philopotamus ludificatus
TTCGTTTGATATTTCATTCATTATTAATATAGTTTTGTGAATGAAAATTTATTTAGTTTTACGCGAATCGCTGAGAGGTGTCACTGAAATAAAATTTAATTTAATTTTTGCACAACTCCAATTTGCTCAGTGCTTGTTATTCATCAATATTATCTAATTGATTAGTATGATATTTAGTCTAACACAATTTAGCATTTGACCTTAATAATAAATCATAGTCATGTAATTATTCATAGATTATATTAGTATGGCGATTCGGAAATCATCAATTATTACGCGTACATAAAAAAAATTGCATCTCATCTATGTATCATTAAAAAAATGCAAGTTTGCCTACTGAGTGTATAATTATTCGATTATTAGCGGTACGCGAATTTTTTATTAATATTATTTACCATCATCAAGACTAATGATAGATATATTTCACGAACGCAATATCAAGGCGAAAATGACTGCAGTTCATTGCACGCGAATAATTTATTGATTAAAAAAAGCGTCATTATTGTTGAACTCGGCTACCATTCACTCGACACTCAACAATTTCATCATCGTCCACCGGATAGCCTTCGTTTGCGTATCATCCCTTTTCTTTGATGATACATTTGGGTCATACGGCGTGATGACATCGGGCACTTATCTGAAAAAAAAGATCAATATGCATAAGCGATCGCCGAAATGGCTCGATCCCGAATCGGAAAAAAAATGTAAGTGATACAAAAAAATGCATTAAGTCTAAATCAATCTGCGATTCCAATGAGATACTCAACACTTTTTCTTTATCCTTGAATCTATAATATGACTACTGTAACAGATTGATGTTCTAAATATTGTTGTCTTCAGACACGTGTCGAGGTCATTGCAAATTTAGATGCACGATGAAAAAAAAAAGAAATTTCCCAAATCCTTAATGCAATCTTGTGCAAAATTAATAGTCCGACATTGGATGTAAAACAACTTTCTATATACAAATCTCCAAATCAAGCGTGTACTGCAATTGATGGTACTGGTTAAATTCCTCAGATTAAGGTCAGCATGATATAATTGAAGCCGTAATTTTGGATACAGGATTACTAGGCCCGCTATTTTTTTTATTTGACATTCGATAAACGATCGTGTTAGAAAACACCTGTTTTCAAAAAATTATGCAACAAATAGCGAGCCTTGAATTTTTTTATATTTAATCCTCGCCATTATTATAATCGGTATGATTATACATACACGAAAAAGGCGATTTTTTTCAAATTTCGACAATTTGCATATGGTTCATCCATCAAGTGACCTATTCGACGATGTCGTAAATAGGCATCGCAGTAGTGAGCACGCATATTTTATATATAAATCAAGTCATATTTGACTATAAAATTGGGAATATAAATCAGGTTTGACTTGAATGCCAAGATCAAGTCTATTCAAATCACGGTGCATCCGAAATTCCGTTATTTATCGATTTTTAATGAGTTGCATGCGACATGCAAAAATATTCTACAACCATTAAGAGAATCATTACCAGATCGTAATCGATGATGATAAGCACACACGACAATTAACCTCGATACAAAAATATTAATTCTTATGAAAGGTCAAAATTGATTCGGCCAATTTTCACTAGTATTTATTTTTTTAAATAAATGTTTAATATGATAGCATAATCAATAGCAACAAATGTCAGTACTGATGAAATAGCCAATGGCAATATTTTAATAACAATCAATAAATCGATCTCGCAATATATCATTAATTTGACAACAATTTTTTTTTGAACGAGAAAATTTATTCGCGAAAATTCGGACGTGCATGAACATCGCGTGTAATTAATTGCCGATTGATTAATGGCGCCATTAATTAATGAAACTGTTATTTGAAAATTATTTTAATTAATCGGACGGTTGAAATCAGCGTATGCGAATTTTTGTGATGCCATCAATCACTCTAGATCGGACGTCTTTTTAACCTTTCGATCGTTCGCCCTTTATTTTTTATTGCTCCACATCCGAATTGCATCGAAATTCAATCGTGTGAAAAACAATCGTAATCCCTTCAATCATTATTTTGCAATCGTTTGCATTATTCGTTACGCCATCCGATTGTCCATCGCCAATAAGGTAGGGGTCATCATCCGTCTGTCTGATTATGGCATTGCAGACGGACCACCACACTATGACCTACTGATCATATCAACATCATTCAAAAAAAAAGTGATAAATCATCGCCATCGATCATATGGTGATCGATATTGTTCATAAATTTATTTAATAATACAAAATTTCGATCATACAATGATCAAGTAATTATAAAACATATATATATCACAATTTGTTGATGAATTCATGGACGTCGGGGCTGTTGATTTTCTGTTAAAATCATCCGCGCGGTTTGTAGACTTGCGGCTGGACGTTGCTCGCCTGTTGGTCCTCGCGGTTCGGCGGAAGAGTCTTCAGGAAATCCAGTGCCTTCTGAATTTCTGGCGGGATCGGCGGCGGTGTAGGAAGATGGGCTCCCTGTCAATGGATAAAATAAATATATACATTGATTGATACACAGTGGGATACATCACGGATGAATCCGCATCCTTTCACGAGTGCTCTAATGCGAAAGGTCAAGGTGGATCAAATAATATCTGCGTGTATCATCGCGTTTCTGATCGTTTTTTTAAATATTTACAACAATAAAGGTCACTAAACAATAAAATTGCTAGTCATTTGCATCCCGGGCCGTTTAAGCACGTGAAATACTACGTGACACTGCGAGGCTCGGCTTTTATGAGGTTCTAGCTTTTATTGGCATTATAAATGTGGAAGAATTATGATATTATAATAATATTTTACATAAATATATCATTAGATATTTTATTCAGTGTAAAATTTCTATCGACAAATATATATTTTATTCATGTCAACGATTAGATACCATTAATAATTGAGATTCATGCCATAATCGTATTTCATGTATATCGAATGAACAGTGATTCATTGTCTAATTTAGATTTTGTTTATTTAAATCATTTGGATGTTTTTAAACATTTATTAACCAATCAAAAGCAGTTATGTGCTGCTTATCACTTAAGCCATAACGGAGATTTTATTGCTAGATTACTTTACGTAGATACCATAAATATTCAAAATTACTACTTGTTAAAATATGGTTTGATTTATGCGTCAATTAATTAAATTTATAGCTTAATAAACTGTGAAGAAACACATATATTCGGTAGTTTTTCTAATACGAATTTTCATAGTCTCATACCAAATATCTATTTTTCTTTAAAAAACTAGATATTGGGTATGAATCATATTCTCTCTAATATTCTATTAAAATTAAAAATACAGCACAGAAAAAACAAAGCGCAATATCTCATTCAAAATCACATTTTCATTTCAGGTTATCCCTGCATGAATTCTATTACGCTTTATTTTATTTACTTACTCCTTATTTTCAATTTTCAAAATCTACGTTGAATTTAATATATTACTCAAACAAACAGGTCGACGTCCCGTTGCTTATCAAATGTTAAATATTAAAACACTTGTTATACCTTTTTAGCTCCCCTACTCTTCAATTTATGTTTTAACTATGCCCTAAAATATATTAATCCTCGACTTTAAAAAAAAAAGATTAAATCCAAATCAGACCCTCATATTTACTTCTGTCATATCGTTAATCGATTCCTACCGATCTAATCGATCTACTCACTCTTTTCTATATCACTAAATTTACATAAATAATTAAAATATAAGTCGATTAAAATCTCTGATGAAAAGGAAAAGAGGCCTAGATTCATATCCTTGGATACGAAAACTTTGTAGTATTTAAATCATATTCTCGGTATGAACTCAACGGTCATGGACAAAAAAATTATATTAAATAAAGCACATACGTATCAGGGGCGTATATTCAGAGTGTGCTAGGTGTGCACTGCACATCCCTAAAATATAGAACATGAAAAAATATTTTTAAGGTTTGAATATTTAATATTTAAAGTATTTTTGTAAACGGCCGGTAGGATATCGGATGCGCGTGAATGTATTGGGCAAGGCGTGCGCTATGACCGCTGCACGACCTTACACGTGTGCGACCGCATACAGTTCCGTCGCCTATGCGTGCGTAGAGTCTCAGCGAGCGAAATTAATGCTTTTGTATGCAGCTTAACGACCGAAGGCGTGCTATCAAGTCGCAGCACTATCATATACTTGATCTCGACCTCCTATGCGCGGTCTGGGCTCGGTCGCGAGCTGGGCTCGCTACATATAATAAATAATTATTATTAATTTTAATACTTATATATTTTATTTTATCGTTATCAAAATGAGCAATAGTGTTGAAGAAATTTTGAACACTCCATTTTCGAATATAAATAGTAAGAAATTATTATTAATGGTGAAAATATTATTATGGTAGACCACGTCCGCCTGTTCCAAACTTATTTTATTTTAAAAAAAAAGGTTTCAAGAAGTTTATAAACTAGGCAAACTAATTTTAACTATTCCAAGTATTCCACTGCGTCAGCAGAACTAATGTTTAAATAATAATAAAATTCATTACAAAAACACTGTATTTTTTTCCAAATGCAGCACACCCACCGTACGCCACTGATACGTATAGCAAAAAATAAGTGATAGAAGTAAAGACGACATTAAATACAAAAAATATGTTACATCAACTCGCAAAATTATATGGCATTGATTGTATTTTTAACTAATTTTAGATTAACAATCTAAGTTAAAATTAAATCAACTATCGTTGTTTATTGTCCAGCTTTTCGTCTAAAAATAACTTTACAAAAATGGTAATAATTAAATTATTTCAATGTAGAGTGAAATTATTGAATTAACATAATAATACTTTAGTGATAATTGTTTTTTAGTTTAAAAATACTATGTTAAACAAATAATCGCTAAATAATTATTTTAGTAAAGATGAATATAAATAAACTGTTTTGGTTAAAATAACTAATTAAATAAAATAGGCTTGATTCTGTGGTTAATAAATTTAATCTTAACGACTGATTAATTGATTTAAATAAATTATGAAAAATTATTTATATTTAAAGGTGACAAAGATAAAATTGTATGACAACTTTAGTAAAGAAAATTCGTCAAACGTTTTTATTACTTTTCGTTTTGCTTTTCCGTCGCTATTTGAATATTGACATTAAATATGTTGTCTGATACTACCCAATAAAAATTAAAGCAAAATGAAATAAATAACTATACATAGATATTAAAATACCCTGCGAAAATAAACGATAGATTATTATTATACAAGAAAATATATTAACTACAGTCAGCGTCGTTAAACTCGTTTTATCATCAAGTTTAAAAAAAATGGAATGATTGTTTTTCAATTCAAATATTATAAATCAAATTGAATATCCAAAGTCAAATATTAAATTATGTTATTGGGCATGAACATAAATTAAGTATATCGTGCAATGTATTATTAAAAAATAATGAATAAAATTCAGCGATATGAAAAATCCGAATGTGAAAACTCGCGAAATTTAATGGCGTTGGCTGTACTTTTAATCAAATTGGATATTTTAAATTTGTCAATACTTTTATATCATTGAGATTAATTGTAGTGTAATCATCAGCTACCTCATGATCTTGAGAATAATTGAAAATTGAATACCAAATCAATTGTACGTTTAATATCACAATTTGAAAACAATGAAAAATTTACTGGAGTCGCAAGGCTGCACGTCTTAACAAAGACCGTGTATTATAAACCGTTTCATTGCGTACAATGCACAATTGGGATTTATTGCAAAATATTATTTTCAGAAAAGGGACATGTGACTGTATGATATCAATTAAAAAAAATCTTATCTCTTTACACGGCGAATAAAGGTATCTTTTTGATACATCGCCACCGGAAAAGTGTGTGAAAAACCTCGCACAAATTCCATTGTGCTGCATTTTGCATTCTGCCGATCGTTTTGCAACCGGGTGTACAAAATGTCTGTCCATCGACCGTGAATGTGTCAGAACCAGATCAAGTTCACGTCTATGTAGAAAGTGTTATGGCGGCGTTACGTGACCATATTATGGTGCGCTATCTCATATTAAATTACCGGTATTGTGCGCCAGATAATGTTACGATTATGGTTTCGCCGAGATAAATATCCAAACAAATAGAATTGGGCAATAAAATTTGAAATATCTTCAACTATATGAGCAATAAATCATCTTAAATTGCTGGGTTTGGGTCAACAATTGTGGCGCGATGACTGTAATAACGCGGCGAATATTTCTCAAACGAAGATTATACTAATTTTACTTGGAAAAAATTTATAGCGTTGCATAAATCTAATAATTCTTAAATTATATACTAAATTCAAATAAAATTAAATCATTTGTTTTTATAAAAAAATGCATTTTAATGCATCAAGGTGATCCACGTTGTAAAATATACTGCAATATATTTATGATTTAAAAAAATCAGGATGTATTTAATAAATACATATGTTATCTTTAGAAGATATTAGAGTTATGTATCTAATAAACTAATGCATCATATAAAAAAATATGTTTGATTATTCAACATATTATAAATATTATTCTTTGTTTATTTATTTTGTAAAAACATATCACTTGATTTTTATACGGTTTTTTAAACCACTATTTATTAAAATCAGATCATTAACATCGATACAATTAAACTACAAAATACTATATAAATGTAATATATATTTTTCCTAGCAGAATTAAGCTAGAATTTTTCAGCGATACTAAACAATTTTTTCATGTTAACTCTAATTGAAAACCTTTTTAATATATATTTTTATTTACATTGTATATGTAACGAATAAAATATAATAAAAATAATATAGTAAATTCCAGATTATCCGTGTGCAGATTATCCGGTTTGCTAATTATTCATGCAATATTTGATTATTATTTTAATAATGAAGAATTGCTCCTACTGGATTTTAATTAACTCTTTGCTAGATGCTAAATTATTATAGTAATTGTAGGGGGAGATCATCGATTATGTTTTTGATTCATGGGCAAACCTTGTACTTACCACACTCAAGAATCAAAATAAAAATAAATCGATATTCCTTGTTTAATCCTTTTTAAACATATTTTAAGGCCTGCGCAATGCGGAAATTTTATATAACATTTTCTAAAAGTGGCGTTAATAATTAGGCATATCAAATCAAAATGGTGTTTTTTTTTGTCGACAGACAAAAGGGCTATGTTTATAATAAATGGTATTTCATCCCAGTACTTTCTAAACAACTATTATTTTCATATTAGAGAAACTCGCTGCTATCAGTGGCGAAATTCATTCGATTGCGATTTTTAACGAACTTGATGAACTTTTATGGTGTGAGAAAAATTTATTATAATCGTTATTAAATTTTGTATTTAATTGTGGACTTTTTGAGTGACAAAGAATTAGCTTTTTGGAATTACATAATCTTTAACAACACTCGAATAAGTAATTTATTATACTTTTCTGTACTTATGTATATAATTTTTGTATAGAATATTCTCATAATAAGTAGCCGAAAAGACTGGATATTGATTTTTATAATTATTGTGGATATGTTATATTTTATAAAAATAAAATAATAACGGTTATATGCTTTTGATATTTAAATGTACATAGTCTGATGTAGATTTTTAACTCAAAATTAGGGCAAGTTTTTAGACTACAACACTTGAATTATACTAACTTACTCTATCAAATTTTAATTGGATTTGAGTCCCATTTTTTCCCATTCATCGGAATTATTTATCATCGACATAAGATTTTAAATATTTTGTCACAGCTATAAATTTATCTGCAGATTTTGTCATATTATTTTAAGCTAATATTTTTTTGAAATGGAGATAAGGAAGATTTGATAAGTGAAAAATCGTTTTTTTATATTTTTTCTTTGAATATAAAATTTAGAGATTTTTTTTAAATTGTCAAGATTGTTTTGAAAGAGAGTATTATTGAGATTGTTTAATTAAAATTTAAGAAACGGATATGACAATCGCATTTGTGGAGTCAACTAATATTGGAATAATTAAGTGAGACTCCTCGAATAGGCTAAAGTGCATCTACAAATTGTGTGAGCCGAAAGCTTACAACTTTGTCTAATAAAATGAGTCGAGAAGCGAAATAATTAACATTATATAACAAAAAAGCCGCTTTACGAAAAAAACGGGTTTTGACTGAAAACTTTAAATCTTGGTCGTGAAAAGTAAGTAAAAACACTCAGTGGATATTTTTGACGGTTATATGATAGCTCATATTTTTGGTTTAGTCAAAAAGCCGCGTATTTAGAATGACTACTATTATAATAAAAAATACAAAAAATCTCTAGATCGTAGTTTGTGCATCACTGATTTTAACCAGCTCAAATCACAGATTTTCTTAATAAGCATGCTTCTCCAGCGTGTTGACGTTTTCCACTCTGTGGGTCAGAGTGGCAAGTGGAGTTTCCACTATGTGGGACACAAATGCATCATATAATAAAGTATTTTATTGAATAGGATAACAGAACAAACCCTAAGATATTTCTTAATTATTTTACCAATGAAAATATTTGTAAAATACAAATAAGGAGAGTAAAACATAGATTCGACCGAAATTATCCGGAGTGGACAAGGTTAAACTAATATATCTGCTTTAAAAAAATAATTAAATAAAAAAACCAATATTATTAATAATAATTACCTCTATAATATTATTTATTTATTTACCGAAAGAGTAATCTTCCTAGAAATTCTACATGACGCTAGTCGGAAGAGGGATAGACAAGGCGAATTTCTAATTTAAATCAACTTATTTTGTATATATTAAAATAAATTTAAAAAAATAGATGCTTCTGAAATTTGCGATTGATTAAACTATGCTAAATATAATATTATTTTTTTTTAAGGTGAATAAATAATACATTGCAAAATGAATAAATCCCTTTGATGATTAATCTCATCATCAGGATGTAATAATTTGATCGCTTTCACAATATTCTTATTTAATAACCATGCAGTCAATCATTCGCACGCACTTATAGAATTCAATTACATGATATCAAAGATCGTCAAGTTGTCTATTGACATTAGGCAATAGTACATGTGCAAGGTACCCATTGAGGTAATCCATCCTCTTACATTGCAGATATGGCATATTGCGGATTTCGTCACTGTTACTAAAAGCAGTTTGGCCTGGGTCTTGGGTTCAAATCGGCCATCGGTGAACTTTTATACGATAAGGAGAGCCATTTAATACGACACTTAAATAATGTTATGTGCTTTTTATTGCGGGTCATGGGTTAAAATAAACATGGTCATACCTGGGGCTGAAATCCATTTTCATCGGCTATGTAATTGAGCGAGATTCTTGTGCCATCGGGAGCTGTGTATGAAAATTGTCCTTGCGCGACTTGCGCCTCTTCGTTTTCTTTGCCCGGATTTTTTAAATATCCTTGTTCTTCGGCTGTTATATCATTTCCGGTTTCGTATCTATGTATAATAAAACAATAAATCATTTAGATCGTTGATAGATATTTATTATGATCACTTACGCCCATTTGTAGCTGCCATCGAAATTTACTCCTTCGTTGTCGTATTTTAGGATCGGTATTTGATCCTGTTTCTGGGCGTACGCAGATGATAGCAACACGGCAAAAATAATGATCTATTGACGGGAAAAATTATCATAGGATTTTACTTAATTAGTATGTATGCAGATTCAACTTACTGATCTCATTTTGCGTTCACGTGCTCGGTAGCGCTCTCAAAAACAATCACTTTTTGTTTCCAAAAAATATATATTTCTATGACCAGAGCCGTTCCAGCATCTGGCTAATACTGAGTGCACAATTACCGGAACATTCAGTGTTATCTTAGTGTATTTATACTGCTCGGTAACCCTTTGATCTACGGGTAACTAAGTGCCCCCCTCTGCCCTCGCTATTTGGCATTAGACCCGTGTATGTGTGTGTGCTGCACTGTGAAAATTGCAGGTATTGCAAAAACGATACAGGTGTCAAAGCGCGCGGATTTATTCAAAAACTCAATGAGTAACGGTCGCTCGTTGGACATGGACCAACGATCGTTGGCAGCGGACCAACGCCCTCAATTATGCGCGAAAAGCTAGACATATTGAACGATTTTTCATGATTATTTTCCGCGATAGAATGCAATTTTGCACAATGCAAATAATCGCGTTTTAAATTTCTCGGTGAACTGCAACATGCTTTAAATGTCATTCCGTTTTCGCAATGGATTATCTTCGGGGCATCATTTTAATGAGCGCAATTCGAACAAGAAAACGATTTAAAATACGAATAATATAAATTGTACATCAGAATATATTTTACACGGGTTATTTTATCACAACAATTATCTATTTAACATTTTTTTTTGCTAAAATCAGTTCCTCATTTTCTCACTATTTTATCTTAATAAAAAAAAACAATAAATCATAGATTTGTTAATATTTTTTTTCTATTTTTGACCTGCAAATATTTATCCATCATTCGATTATATAATCTGATAAAGGTTGAAGTCGTGAATTATACGCGAGCAAATTTTAAATCGAAAAATAATGTCATACTTTTAACATCGCTAATAATATTGCTATGCATCGAAATGCAACATGTTGCACAATGCCATGCAAAAAATATGTATTAATTAGTATCCAATTTTATAGTGTTAAGAAACGCGTGAGAAAATCGTTTGACATTAACCATTCACACTTGATCCATTCAAAAAAATATTTAATTACTTAATGAATACGGTATGGTTAATTGGAAGCGTTGTGTAATTACACCTTGTAATTGAGTCGGTTATGGCACACGATTTCATTCATTGATTCATCTCGTCGCTGTATAAAAATATTGATTATGTTACACAGATGTCAATGCATTTTTTTTGTATACGAAAATAAATCAAATAATTGATTTTAAATGTCAATAATGCACAATGTTGCATGTCAAAGTTTGAATAATTAAACGCAAAAAATAACTTAATGAACCGACATTAATCATTATATGTAATTTCGTAATTAATGTAGAGATTTGCTTGAATTTCGCAGGTGCATAAATATTTCATCTATATGATTAATGATCCATATTTAAAATCATATTGTATTGCAAATAAAAATATATAAAAATAATTTTCAATACTGACACTAGCATTGATAATAATATATATAAGTGGAAAGCAGTGAGATAAATTAAATTGTTAATTAGTTACATAAGTGTAACGAGAAAGGTAAGACCTTTGTGAGCACTGTGGAAATTCTTAATGCATCTCCATATTTTATTGCCATTTCATGTATGTACTATTCGAATACTATGACTAAATATGGTAAAGTTATTTTCCGGTTTGTATTTATAATACAATAATCAGAAAGTGCAAATATGAGAGATGTGTTAAAACCTCTCAGTATAAAACCTTTATTGTTGTCATGACAATTAAATTCATACGAAACACAGTTGATTTGAGATATTTATTAAATATTCATTGTCTGATTTTAATAAAAATAACTTCAATGTAATAAAAGGACTTGATAAAAGCTCTATAACTTTCGTTGCAAATACGCCTTGAAAAAAAAACAACATCACCTCTGATGTTCTTAATCAGTCATTGGAGTTGAACATATTCGTAAGAAAAAAAAGCGAGCCCTACATTGAAAAAAGATTTGTTTTCCTGATGTTATAAAATAAGATATTTGGCAAATAAAATCCTAAAACTTTTATATAATTTAATTATTCGCTTATTATTTTAACTAATTAACGTTAATAAATTTAAACAATATACTGCAACATTTTGTCCTTATTTATTCAGTAGGAAAAATATGTTTTGTATAACTGCTGTTCATTTTCTATATGTTTATAGGAAGAGATACTTGGTATAAAAATATATAGAATTTAGTTTGTAAGCTTAGATATAATTAACATTTAATATTTTTGAAATATATTCAGTGAATATGAAAAATATGAATAATATTCATACATATTTTAATAAAGAAAAAATAATACTAACGACAAGTTTAACCTAGCAGTGCCTATTTGGGACTCCAAATTTTTGATTTTTCTCAAATCACTTTTTTTATATAAATCCTAAACTTTAATATTTTTCTAAAAAATAAATAATCATTGACTTTATTGTTCACAATTGCGAAAAAAAAAAACACCATGATTCGCTTTTGTTCGCAATGTTTTTTCTCGCTCGTATCTGGTACGATGTGCCAAGTGCAAGTAAAACGTACTTGTGACAAGTGCCACGGGAACTCGGCGGCGTGTCCTCAGTCTGTGGCCGGACATCGCCGAGTGCGTTTGTCATTTACGCGTCATATTAATTAGTTAAATCCAAAATAATAAATAAATGCCAATATCGAAATGCTTGGGATCTATTTTCCATTATAAATAGACCCTCTTCGGATGACACGGTTGTTTTTGAGCCGCCGTGATTGATGTGTTCTAACAAACCCTTTTGTGTGTGCTTTTTGTCTTGTGTTGTTAATATATATAATACTATGTTTTTTGTTTAAAAGTATTAAAATTCAGCCATTCATATTTTCAGATTCTGATGAAATTTTATAGCTTTTTCTAGGTTGTGATCATAACGGATAAAATGTTGTTCCTTATTCGTATCAAATTACAAGCCCATGATAATTAAAACAACTATAAGGTGATTACATTCATAATTTTGTTTACCTTTTTACTTCTTAATCTTAGTAAAAATGTCTTAGTTATCTTTTTTAGTGGACCGTGTTATTCAAAATAATGTCGAAAGAATTTTGCGTTTTAAATACATCGTTTTTCTATAATTGAAAGTCTTTTCAAAACTGAAAAAAGCACAAAAACTAAAGCATGATGATTTTTTGATGCAAACGAAATTTCTGCGTATTTATTTTTATTTAAATATTTAATAAAATATTCGCAATATCGAAATGTTATTCTAAAATATTTCTTAAATATGAATTGCTGTTTAATATATTTATGTATTTTGTCGACGAAACTGTTGGTTATGGTGGCTAGGATTCTTGGCAAATCAGCATTCTCAGCTTCATATTAATTTGAACAGGTCATCGTGTACGATCGAGTGCATGATAAATCTCATAACGAACGAGATGTTTAAGTATCATTCTAACACTAACCTGAATCCCATACTAAATATCTCCGGCTATAACATCCTAGCGGCGCAACCTATCCGGCTGATGAACGAGCCCATAAATCGGTCTGAAAGTGAATACATTACCACGATTACAATCGCTCGGGTCTCTCGGCGGCCAGACAGTGTCTTCTCGGGGCAGAATTTGCATGAAACGAATAGGCAGATCAATTGCGGATTGAGTGCATAGCAATTTAGCCGTTGCCTTGATGGGCAGTTGCGTACAGGGCAGGACGATCCGGGCAGAGTGACTGGGTGAATGCGAGATGGCGACACGACGTTGCCATTAGGCGTGCTGAGGATGGCCACAAGTTTGCCGATGGGCCGCTGTAAAAGTCACCAGATATGACGCGTGGTATTTAATGGCACGATGAAAATTTATGGGCGTGGTGCAACCATTGGTCCGAGAGCGAAACCGCAGGAACTACGCCAGTGTGGCAACTGCGGCTGTTTCCCATGGCGCTGAAGCGACCAATTGCGTCCTTTGTCTCTCACCGTTTTTGTCAATATAATTGTCTTCTTGAATGTCGCTTGTTGCGGTGTTGCGGCGCTGCATTGTTGGCAAGGATCGTGGGAGGAGAAGGTCTGCAATAAAATTTGAGAGGCTTGCGGTGCCTAATTCAATTTATTGTATATTAAGTTTATGTAATTTATTGGCAAATCAAGGATGCCGAAATATATAAGAAAAATGGTAAATATTTCAAATAAAACATAGACAATTCCTAAATGTAGGACTTCTATAAACGTTTACAACTATTTTAATCTACGTTTTTATGTTTTTTCCAGTGATTATATTAGTTTTTTTCAATATCTTCTATGAAAACGGTTATTTTTCAGTAACTAAATTCACGTTATTTAATCTGTATAATATAATTAATTAATTCGAGTTGAATAAAAATATAAACTACATTGTATGTATAGTAATATGTGATAAAAAAAAATTTAAGTACACTCAATATACACTTATATTTTGACTTAATATTACGTTTCAATATATTTTGAGTGAAATTGGATTAATTATTTAAACTGGGGAGTTGCTTAAGAATATTTATATTTATAAAAAAATATTTGATTGACGATTTAACCCTTTACTCTCTTGTCCGTTTTAACGCAGGACAAGAGAATATCATAAACTTAATTTCATATAAATAAATAGAAGAGAATAAATATATTATATATCATTTTTATGTGCGTTTTGTTTATTACTTTGGAATAGCTAAGTACCATATTAAGGAGATCCTAGAGAATTTTGAAACAAGGATTTCAGATGAAAATGAAACTGTTTGCATGAAATCATAGTCTTTCACACTGTTTATTTTAATCTGTAAAACCACCGAGAATACGATTTGGCGTTTTGTTATTACACTACCCCTAATTTTATTTTTTTCTGTAGGGTTCTACTAAACTAAAGGAATTCTTTAATATATTAAAAAACTAAATAACACGAATAAATAAATAAACGAATAAATACCCGTCATAGCTTAGAGGTAATTAAATTCAAATTATGATTGTTAAAGTTAATTGCCAATAAGCGCAGATAATATTCAGATGGGTGACCATTCTGAATACTTCTGAGTGACGCTGGTCAACAGAGGGTGGGATGAAGGCTGACGACCTTCATCTCACAAAAAAATAATTGTCAAAAATATAAGCTGGGAAGCGGGCAGCAGCGCTCTTTAGTATAAAAAAGACCACTGCGGTGCAGAAGGCAACGGGAAACCACTGCATTATATATTCCCATGAAAACCGTGTCCATGGTCCTCCATAAGGGGAATCATGCACATGGTCACGGATCCTCAGAAATGAGGGAAAGTGGATTAATATCTTATATATAAAAAAAAAATATGTAATCGCTTCACGACTCAAAAAAAAAAAAAAATAACACGAAACATTAGGGCTTCTTTATTTTATTATATTTATATATATTAATTTCATCGAAGTTTCGATATATCGTAGTTAACAATAATTATCGGTTATGTCTGTGTAAATTAACCAGGAGTGAAATAAGAAAATACTAGGATAAACTAACTTTCAAAACCTTAGTATATTAGGAATTCTTTATTATAATAATTTGAATGTGAGTTGTACAATTTTACGCATCTTTTTGGAATGTAAGAGGTTCCCTCAGAAGTCAATGCTATTATTAATATCTGCACATTTATATCTAATTTTATCACCAATTTTCATTTTATAAATCCAACCAGTGTTTAAATAATTATTTTTTTATTGAACAGACTTTATTTACCGTACTGACATGAAATCCTTTGTAACAATGTTAACGACTTGAATAAATGCCATACAATGAATAACTCAACTTTGTTATAAAACGAAGTTTCTACACTCGTTCAATCGTCGAGGAAAATTTTACCAGATGAACAAAGATTTTTTTCGATTCTAAGAAGCGAGAAACAAATAAAATACATTAGCTTGTAGATAATTATTTGAAGTTTTCCAATTATACGTGAGGATAAAATAATGTATATATTTTTTTAAAAATGTATACTTCCTAATTACTTTACGCTTTTCCAATTAGAAGTACAGCTTTATATTATTTTATGAAACTTACAAATGCAGCTATATATAATATTGAGACCAATAATAGATGTCTCTGGTAGTTTCAATCAAAATAGATAGATACACATTACAAATGATCTCATTATGATTTTCTTGGTGGGATCCATTAAATTAATAAAAAATAATGGATTAACTAATCTTTGCTAAATAAAATTAAACCTCTTTTTTAAATAAATGACTTTCTTGTCCTACACAATTTTTCTAATCTAATTTATAGCAATCGTAAATATTAATTAAAATTAATAATTAATACAATTGATTAAAAGTTGAAATTCTATGAAATTATTTACTTAAATTTTAATATTAATCATTGGATTTTGAATGAATAATATGCGTCATATTTATATTATTCAAAAACAAGTTAGAGTCATCTTTTGGTTATTGTAATAAGGTTTAATCTTATGATTTTGTCTAATAACTCAAGTAGTAATATTACATTAATTACCAGTAATAATGTTTCCCTTAGACTTAATAATAAAATGATAAAAATTAAATTTAAAATAAAGTTTTGATTTTTTCTTGAATAATTACTAATGATTCTATTAAAACCATTATTTATTTATATATTTAACGGCATGCCATTCAACATCGATGAATAGCATATCAGAAACTTGATTCTAAAGATCCGGGAGCAATGAGTCTCTCACACTACATTCCCCCCTAGTTATAATTCCCAAATTCGCCTAATTCATGATTTCGCCGGAAGTTTAACCTATCCGGATACTATCTTAGCTCAGTCGCAGTTAACTTACGTTATCAAACTGATTATATTAACATGTATGTTACCTACAATACTGGTTAATATATATTAATATATAAAAGTATTTGTTTTTTTAATGTTGACGGTCGTCTAATTATCCCAGTTCTTTTGTTGTATTGGTACATTTGTCTCTGTATACCTACTTTGTAGTAGGCTGTCTCAAAGGTTTCGCGTATTTTAAATGTCTTCAGCATTTTTTTTATTTATAGAAACAATGGAAAATGGAAACTATTTTTTTTTGCCAAACCAGCATTGTAATTTTTTTTTTTAATATTACTATACGATAGATGCATGGCATGACAGACATATTCTAATGCTCCATTCGCCTATATAAAGTTTCGATAAAGTTTATAAAGATGCGGGGGCAATAAGTCTATCGCTTACATTTTATGCTAGCCATTGTCTTAAAGAATTCGGAGTATTTCTTAGATTATCTTATAATAATAATCTTATAATATTTTTTTTAGTTATAATGCCTCAGCCTTCGTATTCAGAATATAGACAATGACACGACCCTCTGGTATTTTATCTATTTCCGAAGATGAACAGAATAATTAAAGGCGGACCTTTTAACATTAGGGTAATAAAGCCGCCCAGCCCAAAGAACTTAACGCTATATTTAAAATGCTTTAAAGATTTTTAACAGATTTAATGAATCAAGTTTTTTTAAGGTTCTTACTTACCTATTTTTTATTCACTAACCTTTCTTTTTATTATTAATATGTATATTTAAAAATATTCTATGGAATTTGATCTTTTTATTAGCTATAATCTTATATATATATTGCAAAACTTAGATTTCTATTATTAAAATTAGCAATAAAATAGTATATGCGTATATTATAAATATTTTTTTATTCTTTAATAGATCTTATACATTTATAAAAAAATGATTTGTGATGATACAGTCGAGCGATGGGATATAATACACATGAGAAAAAACTTAAACAAAAAAAAAATGTATTGACAATTAACATAATGGCAACACTTTCTTCGTATTTTTTTTATTTCATATAAAAAAATGATAAATAATAAAATTATGATTCGTTAAACCTAATTAAAAAATATTTAATCTTTATTGTTGGTAATATTGGCCAGAGAAATCGAGGGCTGCTCTATCGGCCTGCCTTTTGGCGAACTCTTCGGGGTTCTGCTTAGCCTCCAGGGCTAATCTCTCCTAAAAAACACACACAAAATTAACGATAAGCAATAATACGATCCGATGATTGACCGTGGTCTTGACCTTTCACGATGATATTCCAGTTATACGAGTTTCGCTGAACCGCAACCGACATAACAACCTTGTAATATTTTTATATAACGATCGGAATGCACCGCCGCCAATTAATTCATCTGAACTTTCCCAGAATCGCAATATGCCGCAGACGGCAATCATCATCATGCCATATGCAATACACGGTAATAAGTTAATAATCATTTCTTAATATGTCAATTACAGCTACACGAATTCTAATCGATTAACGCTGTTGAGCAAATTACTGTAAATTGCATTGACAAGTCACTCCTCTGCAAATTCCGACCGGACTCCCATTGAGAAGTGCCATATTTAATTCAAGAAAGGCGTTGTGAAATTTTTGCATACGTGCAACGTCTTCTTTTGTACCAAATCATGCAATAAATAATGATAATTTATGGCTACTGCGATCGTTATGAGAGAAAAATCATTGCGCCAATTTACGACGCATGCAATATTCTGTTGTTTTTTTTTTCACTAATTATCATTGCGATTTTACCTGATTCGCTTTGATTCCTGCGTAGATGAGGTCGAGTCCTTTTTGAATTTCTGGAGATACTGGTGGAGGGGTTGGGATGTGATCTCCGGTGGCTCTGAATCCGAACTCATCGGCGGTGTATTCGACGGTGATCAGTTGTCCTTCGGGAGATGTGTAGGTGTATGAGCCGTGTTGTACGAGGGCCTCTCTGTCGTCTTCTCCGACGTTCTTGAGGAAGCCGGTCTCTTCGGCGATTATATGGTTGCCTGTTTCGTAACTGCAAAAAATCGTTTATGCGAATGTCATTATTTTAATCATCGCCATCACCGTCAGATCGATGTCTTGCAGTCAATTAATTTTGACACGAGTGCGTGAATAATCGAGCTTATTGAAAAAATTGTTTTGAGTGCATCGGCGAAAGCGAAAGTGCATAATTTCACCGGTGAATTTTTTTTCAAATTTTTTCTCCATACAACTATGAATAAAAATGAAATTTGTTGAATAATCATGAGATTGATTTGCAAATACTGTATCGGAATATACCAACGAAATCAATCGTTAGCTTGATTTTATTTTGTTCACGTCTCAAATAATAGACGCGGAGAAAGCAGTCGATATAATCCCATTGTTGCGGATGATCCGATGAAAAATGATCGCATTAATCATCGACGTTATATTCTATTCGTTGATTATATAAACAAAAAAATGTCCATGTCCCCAAAATATGTCGATATATGCGCATATTTGTACTGTAATTATTATATAACGACGATACGCCTTTTTGTCATACGTCTCGCAACTAACGGATGACATTTCCGAATGACATAACATCCCAAAACAAAAAAGTGAAAACACACGATGATGAACATCGTCTCCGCGGTCCATTTAACGCTAGAAAGCGAATATTTTAATGGTACTTACGACGTCTTGTAGCTGCCGTCTGTCTCCTGCTCCTTGTCGAACTTGATGATCGGAATCCACGTCGTGGTTTCGGAGGAGCTTTTCGGCCTGTACTCTTCGGCGTGCTGTTGAGCTGGACCCGGTCTGTAATCCTGCTGTTTGAACTCGGCCACCTGAATCGGCTGTCTGAATTCTTCGGGCTGCTGTTGCTGTTGTTGTTGTTGTTGTTGATCATACTGTTGATTTTCGTATTGCTGCTTCTGTTGGAACTGTTGATTGTTCTGTTTTGGATGTACCCTCCTCTGTGGTAATGCGTTGCAGCTAACAGCTAGTACTAAGAATAATACAATCTGAAATGCGCATAAGAGAAAGCTAGTCAATATCAATAGAATATAACTTATCAATTCATTGCAGAATTTTCGTTGAAAAATATATCTTTGAGAAAATGAATAAGAAGCCTCTATAGGATTTGATATGATATAACATTTTTAAATTAAATAATAATACATTGGTTCAAATTATTTACTAAAAAATATTTTGGGCCAATACGTTTGTCCCACGGAATGGAAAAGATACAAAAATCCGTCGAAATGCATTTTTTTTCAATAAATCTGGGCTCTTTTATATGACGTAATTTTTCCAGAAGCTATTCTCTTCATGTGTCATCATTTTTATAATAATATCTAAGCTTTTTTTTATTGATTTATTTAATTATATTGTTGTTTTTTTCTCGTTCAATCAATATCAAGGTTGTAGAACGTGACACGTCCCACTTTCACACGGACGGAAGCGCCAATCCTCCGATGGCATCGGCCACCGTGTTACGCAACGGCCGGTTCGACAACCTCTCCGTGGACATACGACATTTTGGCATTTGTCGGGGGCTCGCAGACGATATGTTACCGGCCCCGATCGCCGATACAAAGGAGGTAAGTAGGTGAAAGAATCTCGTCTGGGTGAATGTGCCGAAGACATTGCATCGCGTGCCTCGGGTAGCCGGTGAGGTAACCGCAGCTGCAATAATTTAACGACGACCGAATCTCGGACACGGATGAAATCGAAAGTTGGTCCGGAGTCGAGCAGAAGAGGTGCGACGTATCAAAACAACAAAGGCACACGCGTCTTGGATAAAAAAAAAAAAAAACACTTTCACTCCAGATGAATCGAGTAATGATCTCTGACGCATTTTTCAGTAAAATCAATGGAATCAATCAGATTAAAATATGATGTATGATCTTATGCATCGAAACGATCTTTGCAACGTATATTTTTCGATCTGTCTATGGCTAAGTCCACTCACCATGTTTTTCATTGTGTGATTGTGGGCACTCATGGCGGCTCTGGTCCAATAAATCCACGTGTTAACCGTGTGAAAGGCGAATGTGTTATGCTTTCTTTGGGCATAATCATCTGTTCTTATATACCCCACCCCTGTTGGGTGAGCCGGCGACTCCGATCCACAACGTCGTAACGGCCGCAGGCGAGGCCTGGCGCTTGTGATCTTACCACGCCGAGATCACATCCAAGAACCAATTTCCTGTAAATTCAACACGGCTCGATCGAATAAAGGAGTAAGCGCCAACACCACGTCTGATTGACTAGATCACGTTCTCGATGGGATGATCAAGAAAGTCGATTGCATCACTTTGGGGAAAAAATCTAACGAATAACGTAATCGGATGATCTTGATAGAAATGTTAAACATATAAATATTTACGAATCGAATTTCTGCACAAAGGCATCTCGGACTAATGTGGTCAAGGTTTTATTTGGAATATTTCCGGTGATTCATTGCATTTTGTTCGATATTATTATTAATACATTGCCAAAAAATTGCTGCATTCGTGACAACTGATGCCTGAAGACCTTTTATAACATTTAGCCATAAATTGGTACATATTGATCACGAATTACGATTCTACTTTTTCTCGCTGTGCACATCAAAAAAAATATTTTATATGAAATATTACAATATTATCTAACGTATGATTGAAAGATTGAGATCGTGCTAATTTTCAGTGAAAATTAGATAATAATAATAACATAATTTAACGATGTGACATACAATTATTTATATATATCGATGCAATATAGCGTTTATATCAAAGGTTAAATGCATTTATGCATTAATAATTATTTTAATGTGCATTTGATAGCAACTATTTGTTACTTAAAATACGATTGATACATCAGATGATAATTATTTAAAAATTGCATACAATTGCATGTTTTTTTATGTAATAAAAATAATTATTTAATTTTCGGATACAAATTGGCATGGAAAATAGATTTCGCTTCGGTTTGTTACATTCGCTGAACAAAATATATGACACGTTAATACATTTAGGTCAGTTGTTAATATTATAAAAAATGATTTTTTATTCTAAAAATATGTTTGTATTTATTATTTTGATACAGATGCGATTCTCAGCACGATTGCGGACGGGATGACAATGGAAATTCCTTTAATTTTTCGATACTATCGCAATTTTTTGCCGTCACAGACGTGCCACAGCCATTTCTAAGCTCGTTTCATCACCAAAAGCAAATTATGAAGGTGGCATGTTGTGCAATATTTTGTGTATTTACATTTATAGGAAGATGCTGTGACATAACTCTTTGTTCTTGTGAAATGTGTTCCTATGGGCGGTGGTATATGAACACCTGAAGACATGTGGCAGTTACGCACATCCGACACAATTAATTAACATTGTCATCGACTGCAATGCAATCCACAATTCATTAACAAATCTAATTAAACTCTTAGAGATGCGATCGAAAATCGCAGATTATTCCAAAGTCATAAAACCGCATATTTGCTAATTCACAGCATTAATTCGTGGCGTGTTGACGCCTTTCATTATGCATAACTCGTGAATTGATTATTTATATGGCCGAAGTAATTTATTGATTTAGAAAACGTTAGTATAAATTTTTTACATAATTTTCTGTTGGATTATAATACGGAAGCTGATCGATTTTTAATTGATCGTGATTCGGAAATAAATTTATTTTCACTAATGTGACAGTATAATAATGTTTCCGGTCTGAGTGTCATAAATATCGATACTTTTCAGATATGATCTTCGACGTAAAAAGCTGAATTTATGGCGTTCTTGATATTGTGTGTACAATTATAGCCTTGGCATCGTTGCGTTACTGTATCAAGTTTAATTTAACTCGAGCATGAAAAACCTGAAACTCTTCTCCAGTTTTTTTGTTGATTTTTTGACCTTTTGATTTTGTACTTTCTATAATATTAACGTGTCGATAAAGGACATCCATTTAAAAAATAGCATAAAGAATTTTACGTGTATCATAAAGCTTCCGACATTAATTTTGAAGGCTTTAGGTGATGTATTTTTTTATGATGACATTTATCATTACAATCTGTACATTCTAATTGTTGATTAATATTTCTCAATATATAATTAAAATTACTTAGACATTTGAAATAATCCTATCATGAGAATATTGATATAATTATAGGTAAATTTTGGATAAAATAATAACATATATATGCACTTTATTTATCTGACATAAATATCATTTAGCTTATATTAAATTTTATATAAAACTACATAATATATTACAATATATTTAATTAGGCATCGAATATTTATTAAAGCTATATTATTCTATTGCCGGAATATGCTTTTTAATATTTATAACATATCTTTATAATTATATAAAATTACATTTTCGATACGAATATAAAAAAATAAATCAAATAATATTTTTATGTCTATTTAATCTAAAGTTATATTATTTTACTAGTTGATCATAATTTTAAATATTTAATTGAATATTATTTAGATTTTGGCAATAATTATGTCAAAATAAACTACAGTCAACCCTCCTATAGCGCTCCCTGATATAGAGTGGCGTTTGCGACAGTTCATCCTATAGTGCAACATTCTGATCGCTGTTTTCTATAAAACTCTAAATTTTCATGGTCAAATTTCACGTTTTTGTGAATATGTAATTCATTACCGCAAAATAAACGGACAACAACATATATAAATATAAATATACCTGCCCTTGAATAAACCAAAAATAAAATAAGGTCATTTAAATATACCTGATAGAAGATGTACGTGCAATGCCAGCAAAGGCCAAGAGAGGGAAACTCTTTACAAAAAACCGCATACCAAGACGGCTCGGGTCCCCGCGGTATGGACACGAAAAGGGAGCCCTCACGTCACGTGTGAGACTCAGGTTCCTTTGGCCTCGACTACCATGCGAGAGTTTGGTAAGGCCCATGCCCTCAGCGAGTGAGAGTCTTGTGGCTAGCAAATGATGATGATGATGAAATATGGGAATGGAAAATTATTTAATGTATAGATTTTGTTCAAGTTACAAAATACAATTAAAAAAATCTATAAATAAATTTTGTATGAGTGCCTAGTATTATATAGGGTGTATTTATATAGCGAATATCTTATTTCTGCGCTATAGGAGGGCTGACTTTAATTGTTTATTTTTTCGATACTTATGACTATACCAAATAGTTATTTATTTTAATATTGAGACAAAATTAAAATAAATCAGTGATGTCATAATATTTATTTCAAAATATATAACAACTAAGCATGTCATTGTTAATTGTGATCTTCATTTAATATTAAAAACTAAGTGAACAGCAAAATAGTATTACAATATATTGTTCAGGAAAACATGGAGTTTTTTTTTATCAAACCCAAATATCAAATTTGCATAAAAGAAAAAAGTATAATTTAATTCGGAATATTTTTCTTCTTATCTCGGCGTTATAGGAGGGTTTATTGTAATTTCCAAAAATATAATTATTCTAGAAAGCAAAAATGATTTTTTTTTCAGATACGATTATTAAAATTGCATCTAAAGTATTTTTTTTATTTAAAAGTTAAAACTATGTTTATCAAATAGGGATTTTTCTAACTAATTTAAAACGAAAAATATTAAAATATGTTATCTATTTTTTAATAATATTTTATTCATTGATATTTTATAAAATATCATATTATATAATAAATAAATAATATCTTTAAAATATGTCAAAAATAAGAATATATATTATTAGTATTGAATGAAAAGAATAATTGAGAATCATCGACACAACTTGATTTCTTAACGTCCAAAGATCAAGATCACATTCATTAATTTATGTTCATTAGTACATGAATACTGGATATATGCATTGATGTAAAAATAAAAAAAAAACAACAGGTTATATATTTTTTCTTATAGTGAAATAAATTATATAAAACAAATTATAGATTAATGAATATTGTAACAAACCTCTAGAGTGAAATCACGTGGTCAAATGATATATCACAGTTTTGAAAAAAACATATTATAAGTAGCTATATGACAAATTATTAATATTACTTTAAATATAATAGGTATAGTCATAAGTTGATAATCAATAATTAATAAATATTATTTTTTTGTGTTTTTTTTTTTTATAAATTATAGATAAATGGAGTTAAATAATATTTGATGTAAATTTTGTACTTTTACCTATGTTAATAACAAATAGAATAAAGAGATTTAAATGTCCCAATTTAAGTACGTGCTGTGTGACGCAAGCACGATTGAAAATTTGAATTTGGCGCGCTCTGTCACGTGACCGGCTCGGCAGGCTGGCAACCCAAGCGGTCACCGGAAAAGGAGGCTGCGCTTAGCACACGCCGGCGCCATTGTCCCCAGGCCCGTAATGTATGCGCCACAGCCAAACAAATTGAAATTAGGAGAAATGTGAGATAACACCGTCAACATTTGACTTTTTGCATTCGCATTAAAGTTGCGCAACTTTACGTAAACCGTATTTAGTGTGCGAGTGCGATGGGCCGCCGCCGAAAATGTGACACAAAAAGAATCTGGGTGAAAGTGATGGCGAGAACAAGTACACGGCCTCTAGATCTTCTTCGCATGTTTGTGTGCCGCTTTAATTTTATTGCCTGTCTGAGTTTCCGGAAAATCGTAGTTATGTGGTCCGGAAAATTATGATCTTCTTTTTCATGTCATATGTTATGTTCTACATTTGTATATTTTTATCCGTTTTCGGAAGTGGGCGACTTATTTATTCGTTAGTTCGTCGAGAATATATGATGAGAAACTCTTGAAAACTAGGAAGTGCGTATTCAAAATAGCGTAATTCAAATCTTAGATATGCGGACGATACGACATTGATAGCCACCAACGAAGAATAAATGAACGATCTGCTCAAAAAAGTTATCTTTGAAAGTAAAAAACTAGGACTTGAGATCAACATTACTAAAACCAAGCTGATGATAGTTAACAGAAGTATCTGTTAATCTTCCAGATCTGGAGAGGGTTAAAGAATTTCTTTATCTCTGATCACTACTTACGAATAACGGAAATTTGAGCCGTAGATAAGAAGTCGAATAGGGATGGCTAAAAATACGATGTCAAAGCTATCAACGATTTGGTAAAACAGGGGGATATCCAAAAAGCCAAAAAAACGCTTAGTGCAGAGTCTGGTATTCTCAACTTTTAATTACGACGTAGAAACCTGGACCTTAACGGAAAATATGGAATAGAAAATTGACGCTTTTGATATATGGTGGTGGCAACGTCGGCTGAAAATACAATGGACTACTAAACGCAAAACGTGCTTCATTCTTTTAAAAGTGCAATGGGAAACTACAAAGAAGACTGACTTCTGACCATATGTCCTAAAAGGATTCTTCGATACTGAGCAACCTCTGGGCTAGAAGAAATGATAAGCAGTCTTTGAGAAGCTATGTTTGAAACGTACAAGGACGCAGGGATGACCAACCCCCCCTAGAGCGACCAAGTGAAGACCGCCACAGGCTCCACCGTTAGTAGCTGCGATGCGGGATGCAGAATACAGAGAATCCTGGAGAGACAAAATCAAGAATTTTCGGAACCAGAATTGTCCGCTTCCTGTGAAGAAGTTGAAGCACGATTGTATTCTTGATGTGTTCCGGCCATGAAATCTTTAACATTCTTCGTTAGGACAACATTTCAAACGATTCAAGCCGGTTATTGTTTTCAACCACCAATATCCTACGTTCACGGAGATATAAAATGCATAAATTTATTTTCTAATAAACCAATTGTTTCTCAACATATTCTAAATAATTTTGTTATCTTTTTTAAAATACATCTCACCTCTCTAACCGAAAAAGCCTTAAATAGTTTTATGATATTTTTTTACAAATTGACAAAATCAAGAAGATATTTAATTCGTATTTATCTTGATTAATAAAAAACGGATGCTATTTTTTAAAATGTAAAATAACTTAAAATGTAGTTTATATACCGACAAATTTTATGGTGCGGTATCATGGTCAAAAATTTTGCGAGACGATTGAGCACTGCCCATTTTTCTCTTCGTCTCATAATTTGGTCTGAGATTCACAAGAATTTATACATATTGAAAAATATGGTGCGGTAATATTTTCTGCTACAGGTGTATATACTTCCAAGTTTAATACTTGAAAAAGCGTTTTTCTAGATCCTAGATATATAGCTCATACAAAACCATGGGATAAGTTCCCAGTAAAAAATACGCATAACAAAACATGGTGCTCAAACAAAATGGAGGAATTCGTTCCAAAAAGAACCGCGTAAAAAATACATGCCAAGTAAAAAATACACAACATAAAATACCAAATTTCTGGAATCGTAATAGTTCTATCTTCATCGAAATTTGTCAAAATATCTTGAAATGTAATATAATTTAAAGGTTAAGATGTTACATTATCTAATAGTTAGATTATCTAAGAGCAATATTTGGTGATAAAAATACAACAACCGGTGTTATGGCTTGTAGGTAACATGCATATTATCTTGATAATGTAAGTTAACCGCGACTCAGCTAAGTTAGTAGTGGGATAGGTGTCCGATGAATCCAGGTAATTCTTTATAACACTGGCCAGTATGTTATATGAGGTATCTAAGTGGAAGAGACCTATTACCTTCCCATATTTTATAAATTTATGTAGGTAGTTTGGCGATTAATTTAATGCCACCTACTCTTCGTTGATATAAAAATTTCAACCCAACTGTACTAGTATTAAAAATATAACCAGTGTCGTGGTTTAACACTTAATGGAATATACTTATGAGAGACTCATCTCCTTGCATTTTTATAATCTTTATCGAATCTTTATATGGGTGAATAGCGCTTTGGATTTTTTCTGTTGTTCCATCCATCCATCGTAGACAAATAAATAAATTATCATGTTATGTATGCTGTGGATGACTAGATGCGTTATCCAAATGCAAAAATCCTTTTAATGGATCATTTTTTTAATGTATCTTTCAATTTTGAGAACCAAATAAAATCATAGAATCAGTATTAAATAAATGATGTCATCCAATCCCTCCAATTTTTCTAGAACACGCTTCGATCTCGCGAAAAAAATGGGTTTTCTTTGAAATATACCCGCGGTTCGTTTCTTCAATAGGAATTAATTTTATGTGAAAATTATTATGTTTCTATAAAAAAAATAGTTCGGTGTAGAAGGCAACGGAAAATAACTGCTCTATACATTCCCATGAGAACCATATCCATGAGAGCCATATAAGGGGAATCATGCACATGGTCACGTTCCTCACAAATGAGGAAAAGTGGATTTATAGTGTTTATATAAAAAAAAAATATTAATAATAATATTTAATCGCTTCACGACTTACAAACAATTGTTTCCCTAGATTTAAATATTATTGGAATTTAAAACAAATCTTCTTTAGTTCTTTTACACGGTTCTTTTAAATTTGTGAGGTTTTAAAAACCGCGTTAATCTACGGATAGGCGATAATCTCCATTGATTATTCTAATAAAGTAATTTAATAATTATATTTAGAAAATAATTATATAAGCTTTAAGCTTGCTTATTTAATTTTGCTTTGTATTTTATATTTAAAAAAAACAGCTTATAAATTTGCCAAGTAAGCTCCATAGCTTTAATTAACTCGTTTTCTTTAAATTATCATGTGATTTTTTGTTTCAATTTACACTATAATATTTATAGTATTTTATAAAATAAAAATTAATATAATATACTCGACAATATTCAGATTTTATTATTTTATTTATTGAACAAAAATTACATTAAATAAATTTAATACCACGATATTAAAAATGTAAGTATTTTTCATACATTATATCACATTTGGAATAAATTAAAAATAGCGGAAAACCCAAATTTGCACATTATTTGTAAATTTCAATTACACACCTAATTAGAAAATTAATGACCCACTTACAGCTAAAATAATAATAAACAATCTTCAAATTTATCCAGCGTAAATACAGCACGGTGCAGAGTAACACTTAAAATGACATAACCAGACGCGTTATGGCCAAAGATGTCACGCTAATAATAATAAAAAAAAACATTGAATCAGCCGCCATTTCGATTGGTACTGTCGAAATTCGCTGTGAATCAATAAAATTTTATTTTTCCAGTCATTTGACCCATTTACGACCGCGATTAACAACACATATTTTCGACGGTATCGTGCATCGTCTCTTCCGTTTTAATTAAATCTAGAATTTTCACCGGTAAAACAATGAGACGTGTGAATATGAAAGAAAAACTGTTGAGTAACAAATTTCATGCACTCTCTCCTGCAAGATAAAAACTTATTACGTTTCACATTTTTGTTTTTTTTTCCTCTTCATTGTGCCAAGTGCCAATATTAAATAGTTATTGTTTAAATGAAATAAATGAATATTTATTAAACGTTTCGTTATTCTTCGGATGTGATGCCGCATTATGGCGATTGTCTTTTTACTTCTATGACATCACAATTTTGTTTTGTGACATGTACATTATGTATGCATGTGAAATCTCGCCACGCTTTTTTTTCCTTAATTTATTACAATATAAATAATTTGGGAAATTCGTAAGCAATTTCCTTGTTTTAACAGTGCCAATAAAAATTAATTGATTTGATTCCATCGTCAAGTTCAATGCGATATAGACACATCTGAACGAAATCAAGTTCAAACGCATCAACATGTTAATTTTTAGATTAAGAAAATCACTGTGTAATATTTTATTCATATATTTTTTTCCAATCGATACAATTAATACAACGTACAATAATTACAATTAATTATAAAATTAATGGCACAAATATGACATAATATGACTCACATTATTAATTAATACTTATAGCATTCATCACCATACATCAAGATCACAATATCATATTGATATTAAGCATGAGTTCATACAAAAAATAAAATTATGCATTTTTTTTCAGAATCTCGCCGATTGTTTCAGCGATTCTGACACTTTCTAATTATTTTAGATACGCCTGTCTTGCGGAAATGTTTCGACATCTGGATTTTGATTTATTCTCGGCTGTAACACTTTGGATATCTGCGGCTGCACCGGAAGATGATCGCCAACGGGTTGAAATCCATTTTCATCAGCAATGTACCTAATAAAAAATATGAATAATATATAAATATATTATAATTACAATAGAAAAATATTAATATGATTACTTGAGTCTGATGATACTTCCATCTGGAGCGATATAAGAATATGATCCTTCCTGCACTCGTATTTCTAAATAATCAGGAGCGTCTTTTAATTCGGAATTTTCGGCTGTTCTTCTGAACGGAATCGATTTTACGAAACTCGTCTCTTCGACTTTGATTCCATTTTCAGATTCATAACTATTGATATAAAATATTCATTAAATATTGCGAAACCATGTTTTGTGATTGTTATAATCGTTAGATGTATTTATAAATCTGATTATTGCGCAGGAATTGCGCGGTGTTAGCGCTAATCTTAGTTTAAAACGCGTTTTAACTCTGTTCGAATATGCATTCGTTTGATTAAACATCGTTTGTGATTGTATTTTTTTTTACAAGTCTTGATTTGATTATTATTATTATTATTGTATTACCTGTATTTGTATCCGCCATTTTCATCGATATTGTTGTATTGAGATAATATCGGTATCGGCGGGACGGGCACTATCGTCGGCTTGACACTATCGATCTCCCTCGCCGTCTCGATGTTATCCTGAGGGGCTGCCGAAGACATAAGTACCCCGGAGCACAAGAACATGACGCCTAACAACCGCATTGTGCTTGACGACGTAGATTCCAACCTGTTGAGCACTCGAGTAACAACGCGGTCGCAAGGAGCACCCGGGCATATTTATATGGGACCATTCCGTACTGTACGGCTGAACCCCTACCAAGATGCCTCCGGCGTTAAGTGATTCAACCACAACAATGGACATGAACACTTGGTACAGTCCAAAGATAAAAGTGTTTGAATAGATTTCGCTTTTTAAAAAAGAAATTTTCAGTGTTATATTTTGGGAACAAACGCCGAATACTAATCAATGGAATAAATTAATTTCTTTTAAAAATTTATTATCATTTTTTCTCCTCGATACACTATGTACATAATATGAAATATGCACGTGTGCCACTTTGTTCCGCAAACCGCAAATCGTCCATGACTAATATATTGTATTCGTTATCGTATAAATATTTTAATATGCATTCTAGCTGATATAGATTGATTAAAACCCATGAAATAAATGAAAATATAAGACCTTTTTAAGTGAGTTGCTTATAAAATTCTATCATTGTGTCATTTTGTGACTCAAGAATATGTATAATACTTATGTAAAATTCTCGGTATGTGCATACATACTTGTATATCAACATATAGGATGCAGGATAATAAAACTCAATGGTATAAAATTTCTCTTTTTTTTATAACGCTTGTATTTTTCAAATGTTTCGCAACACGGTAAAAAAATAAATAAAGATGAAAACAATGGAGTTATTAAAAGATATTCGTGATTCGAATAAGTATGGGTAAGTAGGGTCAAGTGTGAAAGCTCCGATGCATATCGGTTGTTTACAGCTTCCGTCACGTTGATGAATTGCCTACGTGTTGCGTTGAATACGTCTGCACAATAGTTTGCAAAATGCGAATTAAGATGAGGCGGGTGCTGGGACCTTTTTATTGATGCTATTGGTGGCGGCCCTTACGTCGAATGATCCGCCATTTCCAGATGAAACTTGATCTTTTGGTGGCGGAAGTGTAGCCAGGTATGCGAGAGCCCTTGCGATCGGTTCAGGCACGGGGGGTGGGGTCGGTAAGTGATCTCCTTGTGCCTGAAATCCGTTTTCGTCGGCTATGTATGTCACTGAATATGTTACTCCATCTGTACCCTGAAGAAATAAATCATTATATGAGCTTTTATCAAAAATTAATTTATAAATATTATTTTATAGCGCGTTATTAACCCGTTCAACGCTTTGCTCATGATACTCTTAAGCATACGATTCCGCAACGCGGTGCACATGATATTCATGAGCGCGACTTAAACTTATGTTTAAAGGTAAACTAGTAAGAATTAAGTTAAGGCTCTTGCTATTATAATTAATTTATAAAAACTTCTAATAATCAATTAATAACCAATCACATAAAAATTTAAGAATGCTTTAAAAAAATAATTAAAACGTGTCCATGTGTGGGATCAGGGCTGCCAAAAATATTTTACGCACATTATTTGTCATTAAAAAAAATATATTACAGTAACTGTATGTTTGTTGATTATATTTACCGTTAGTCCTAATTTTTATCTATTTTATTTTTTTAATGAAGATGAAAATATATCCACACTTTTTCATAGTTTTTTGATAGAACAATGTGTAAACAGACCACTGCGCCGAAAAAATAATTTAGTAAAAAACAGCGCCCCGTACAGATGCAGATTCGTTTTTAGCCCTGCTGCAGCGAAAGAGTTATATAGATATATACATTTTGATACAGATAAATAAATTTTATTGATTGAAATCATCTCTAAGTTTCAAAAAACGAATTTTTTATGAGTTTCTATAAAATAAACAGTAAATATTTTCAATATTATTTTTTAGTTATATAATAGTTAAGATTAAAGTAACATAAGCAATTTATTAGATCAGCATAGAAAATATAGGCAACTGTTTACGTAAAGCTAGCGAAGTTAATCATCGCTGAAAACTTTTTTGAGTGGTGACATATTTCCGAATATTCTAAATAAAATTAACATTTCGTTCAGATTATAATTTCCTGGGTATCTTGTTAATTATTTTATTATAAAGATATAATCATTGGGATAATAAAAATTGATTGACCACTTTTTAAAACCATGTAAAACTTTAACTGAATAAAAACAATAGTAAATTATAACGCGGGTTTCTCTAACATGGTTAAAATATTTTATACCCGTCCTAGTAAACAAAATCTTATTTGCATAAATAATTTTAAAAAAATAATTTAATAATTTTCCTATAAAAAAAAATACTATTCACACCTATGCATTTTCTGTATATTATTATTTTACTGTTAAAAAAACGCTATTTTTAAGCATTTTTTTTACATATGGGTAACACCAAATGGTTACATGTTACGCGACCTTAATCTCGATTTGTATCTTTTAGACTTAGTTTTAAAACAGAACTCGAAGAGTATGAGATGTCGCTGAAGTTTCTTAACCCTTTGAAGAGTATCGCCGTACATGTACGGCCACATCTGATGTCGCTTTATTTTTAATGCCAAGCTTATAATTTCGAACAAAATGTTATATTTTTTTCTATTATATACAATAAATGGATTTACCAATAATATGTAAATTTAATTTCATTGATATTATTTTTTTTTAGCAGTGAAAAAAATCTCCAAATAATATATTAAATCTTCGTAAATATATGTTTTTTGTATCTCGTATAAAAAGCTAATTGCTACGAATTACATAGAAATTTTCCTTCTAAAAACTCTATAACAGTTGTCATAAAAACATAAAAAAAAATGAATTCTAAATAAAATTGTGTGAAGAAATTTCATGGATAAAAAAATTATCGAATTGAAAAATAAATAAAGTTTTCCGGGAAAGAAAAATTGAGGAAAAAGTGATTTATTTTAATTTACCTTACAAATATAACAAATAATCAATAAATAATATTCTTAAAAAAAAAGTTGAAAAATTAGCTTATTCCCAGGACGTGTGAAACTTAGATAAATGCTCACTCTTCAAAGGGCAAATAAATCATTTTTAAAATAATATGAAAGTTCGCGCTAAGGCAAGTGATTCATACTTAATTTTGTGCCCAAGGGTGTCAATGGCATATAAGCGGGTAAAAGTATTAGATTTCTTAGTAATTATCAAACCATTGTTCTTAGTAAATAATTAATTTCTCGGTTGCTACAAAATCTATATTGAAAAATATATTTAATTGACTCTTTATTCCTGTATTTTATGATAAAAGCATAAAATATGTATAAGACTTTTGATGATCCTCATGAATTTATTACCTTTATAAAATAATTTTCATACCAAATATTACGCTATAAAAGGTTATTACATTTTACGCATTTATATCTATTTTCAGAAACCACTTATGTACGAAAATAATACTTTTGCATAAAATATAGTTATTGTTAAAATTTAAAATAAAAAAATAGACTTACAACGAAAGAATACTCTCCTTCGACTGCTTCGCCAGCATGTTCAGTGTCAATTTGTTTTAATTGACCTCTTTGTGCTGCTTTCGTTCCATCTCCAGTCTCAAAACTAAACATTCAAGTAGATTGTATATTTATTAAAATATAATTAAGATGAACGATTAAAATATAATTTTTCATAAAATTCGATAATACCATGTCCGGTATTACCTGTAATGAAATTTTCCGTCAATGCCCTCGTTGATATTTTCCGACGCCACTATAGGAATCGGCACGGCGGCCTCCTGGTTGACGACGGGCGTCACCATCGACGCCATGGCACACATCGCCAACAATGCGATTGCAAAATTCATTATATGCAAATATAATTAAATATAAAATAAATAAACCTCGGATCGCGGCCTGTCACACACTAGCATGATTAATGTCAGACTACGGACTATTTATATGGTCCGTAGTCAAAAATTATTGTTTGCCGATAGTGTTTGCAGACGAATTACGACGGCCTGGATAGTACCGAAATTTGCATATGAATTACGCGCAATTTTGATATAATAATATTGTCATTTATCCTTATCAAATTTATTCAGAATAAAATGTAACTGAATTAATCATATATAAATGAAATATTATTTAAAGAAAATATTTATCGAAGGTCAGGATTGCGCAATGAAATTGTATTGTTTACGAAACTCATATATTTTCTTTACATTGTTCAATTAGCATGTATATGATACAATGCATTTATGCAAAAAAAAAATTCAATCAAATATATGTAGTTTAATATATTTTTTTTTAATAATAATGATTACTGCATTTAATTTCTTAAATCATTAACAACAATACGAGATTAGTTGAATAATTTTCGAGTAAATATTTTTCAAGTTAAGAAATATTTTTTAGGTGTGTCGTAACACACACATATAAGACAAATATGTATTCTCGTCATCGTTTCAATAGAAATTTTGACGTAATTCCATTGCGAAATTCATATATTATTATATTAAGATTGCTCTAATGACTCGGTACGCTGCTATGATTTATTTTCATGCAAATGCAAAACTGTCACAGCGCGCATGCGTATTAAATATTGCGCCAAATAGCGGCGGGTCAATTAAAGGTTACATTATACGATAAATAAAATGAATAAGCGGTCGCTTCAAATGATTTTTGTCGTCGATTGATACCCACTGCATGTTGCAGCGGTGCATCCTTGAACTTTAGATATATTTATCTATACTACAGTAAAATATTTGCATATTGCGGTTATAGCCGTGTGACTCGATTACAGATCGCGGTTTTATTTATTTTTTTAATGAAAAAAGTCGGTGAAAAATCGGTACGTGATGATTTTCGACGATTAGATCGTGTCACATTTTTTTTTCAGATTATTTGATTGAGGGTCGCATCTCGCGTCGGTGCTAAGTGAATATCGATTGCAGCTGTGGCGAATGAATGTTGCAGAAGAAATCAAAAGTGAGCCTACAACTTTCACTTTCCTTGCAGCGGACAAGCGTCTTCTCGGTGCTTCTTTCATTGCCACACAATCTATGTGTGTCGTTGTTAGTGACGTATCGCTCAGCCTCTTGTTTATCGTGTATATATAATTCACTAGAATTTGATAATAAAAAAAATCTTAAACTATATACAATCAACTATGTTTTACGCGTTTTGAAATAATACGGATCAATTAAATTAAAAAATGTAATTTTTTTATACTGATTATTTGTTTTAACACGATTCCTAGAAATAAATCGTAAAGGTATCTTCAATTTACCAAGTTTTTACCTCCTAGTATTCATTTGCGCATAAGGGCATAATTTTATTAAGACACAATAGCCAATGATCGATAAATAAAAACGTAAAAATTATCAATGCAATTTGCTAAGAGTATGGAACATCATTTTCTCATTTGATGATCCCAACTAAGAACGAGCTCTAAGACTCCTAAGGGATCTGCAGATTTGTATATCAATAACTAGTAAAACAAAACACAAAAATGGATAACAAGTATTTGGAATAATAAGAAATTCAACAACACAGGATAGTAATAACTAGCAAAGAGCTTCATTAGATAATATTATTAGAACCATTAGAGGCATGGTCAGTATTATATTTTTCTTAATTAAAATACGATTTTAATTTTATATATTAATACTACCTTTTACGCGCATTTTAATGGAAAGTATTTACTGTGTAAAAAAAGAGTCGAGGGAATTGATTGATAATTTTATAATTTTGCATTAACCATTTCCACTCTATCCACTTTTAGTCGAAAGTCTGCTTTACTCTCATTATGTTTTTTTTACAAATTTAAAGAAAATTAATAAGAAGAATATTAAGGTGTGATCTGATATCCAATTAAAATAGACATTTTTTTAATTACTTAGAAAATAGTTGTTAGCTAAAAAATCTTTTGAGTCAATGCATCCTCGGAGTGGAAAAAGTTAAATATGTAGATCTATAAAATTCTAATATCAATATTTTTCTCCGACCTTGACTTTGAAAAACATAATAACATTTTTAATCGTTTATTTTATTATTATCTTATACCAGGGTGTAAAAAAATATACAATTGGTAAACAAATGGATGATAAGATCCGTTTATAAAAAGGATCTCGTAACTTCTAAAAATAAAACTAAATTTATATAATTTATAGCGCATACAAATATATTCATGGTCATATATACATATGTATTTATATACGTGGTTTGATTAAAATATAAGCAATTTTTTTGTTTTTCTATACAAATATTTTGCAATATTTATTCGTCAATATAAATTTTCTCCTCTTTGAAGTACTCCTCTTTAGATGGCAGTGCTTTTTACAATATTCTGTATTTATCTCCTTAACCTTCTGGGAAATAAACCGGGTTTATATTTTTAGCACTATCAGATTTTTGATTTTTTGGCTTATTTTTCTGTACACGTAATTCTTTTGTAAGGTTTTGTTTATAAAGATATTTGAGCTTTTAGTTAACATAGAATTAAACTTGAGTCAGACTCTACTTTACTCATATATTCCACTATTTCAACAAATAGAATGCGCTGATCAGATGTGAAATCTTTTAGATAGCTTACTATAATGCAAGTGTTTTATCGATCCGTCGCGGTGGCTCGAAAATAACGAATCCTCTGTAGGGGTCTATTTATACTAGAAAATAGACCCCAAGCATCCTAAGTTAAGATATTGAAGAATTCCATATCAATGTCTTAACGTTTTTTTAAAAACGGATTATTCTAAGAATAAAAATAATTATTCATGATGTGCTTCATAAATTGGTCAATTCTCAAGATTTTTCAACTAATCAATATGAAACGTAAATGACACACACTCGGCGTTGTCCTGCCTCAGACTGAGGACACGCCGCTGACTACCGAACGCCGAGTTCTCGTGGCACATGTCGCTAATACGTTGCACTCGCACTTGGCAAATCGTATATCGTAAATATTGTTGATTTATTTTTCGCAATTGCAGACAATAAATTAAATGATTATTTATTCTTTAGATTTTTTTAGACAAATACAAAAAGTTAAATACAAAACGATAATGTAGAATTTATATTATTCGAGAAAAATAAAAAAAATGGGGTTTCAAGTAGACCCCATAGGCACGGGTAGGTTAATATAACTACCGATGTCAGTATATGTTAGAGGAAAATGTACCAACATCACAACCATAAAAAAAAAGTAAAAATCATTAATCCTTTTTTATAATATTTTAGATTTTGAATAATTTTATCATAAAATAATTACGGATAGTAAAAATAAATGTAGGGTTATGTTTACAAATTCATATTATATTATTGAAATAATAATTTACTGCCTTATTGAATAGTATAATTAAATATGAATATCTTAAAAAATATTTTTTACGATTTTTGCAAATTTTACCGTTAACTGATTATATTAAAACCCTTGACATTCCTTCAATAAAGCCCTTTTAAAATGCAGAAACATAAACCTTTAAATTTTAAACCTCTTTCGATACTATCAAAATCAATTCTCAGACAATTATCCTAAAGAAAAATCAGAAAAAGTTAAAATATATGTCTTACTCTATAATAACATCATATTACACCTCGTTAACGTACTCCCAGACTTTTAGATTAGTTATTCATTATTTCTAAATTTATATAAAAAAAATAATATGTAATTATGATATCTAAAATCCAATGTTATCCTCGTTGAAAAATAAGAGGCACATTTGTATTCATATACCAAGAAGTTGAGCTTGAATTTATTATAAAAAAATGTTTACTGTATCAATACATGTGGTTTTAGAATATTATTAATCTAATAAATTTGGCCTTAAAGCTAATTTTATTTATAATTTTAAATTAATAATTATGTTTTCTTTGGCTTTGCTGAATATATAGGACATACTTTTAATACAAACTCAATATAATGCTAAAATTTTAATTGAAATTATTAATTATTAGGTATATCGGAAAAAATCCATTTTTTGTGTCTTATTCGATATCAGTCTGTCTTGAATACAGTGGAGTAAACATCTTTGTAAGTTTTTTCAATAGTACCGTTCCTCGGCTTCCTTTTTTGTGTCATATATTTTATTTTATTATTAAGAATAAAATGAACAAGCCCGAAGCTTTCAAAATAATACACAAAAAATATGGATTACTTTCCGGTACACCTAATATTATCATTTATCAGAATATTCAATTATTAAATATATTATATAATATTGAATAATACATGGTGTATTTAAATCCGAAAAAATATTTTAGTGAATATATCATTACGTCACATATTCTCGAAAGCTTCTCGTGAGAACTTTAATATTTTAATACGTGAATAAAATGTTATTTTATGAGCAATAATTTTATTTATTAAGATATTTATTCATATGACGTGTTTGAAGAGTTAATAAATTAAAGAAATATATTTTTATATTGATATAGCGAAATCTATCTTTCAGTGTCGATATTATTATATGAAAAATTTAATTATTTAAAATGCAAAAAAGCTTTCAATGTCATTTTCAATTATTATGTACTGTTATTTGGTTTAAAAAACCACTCTAAATCATATTATGATTTATTCATATATATTCAGAAATATTTAATTTATTCAGAAATATTTAAAAGCACGAAATAAATTATAGAATAAATTCAGATGAAATATTATTTATTTTCACTACAAAAATAATAAAGCAACATACACACTCGACATCTACTTGCGGATTAAAATAATATAATTTAAATAATTCGCATGCAAAATACACAGATGGCACCAAATTCACATATATTTTTTTGTTAATTTTTCAGAATGCTGACTAGTATTATAATTATAATATAACTAGATATCCTTACATGGCAGTCGATGTATTAATATGCACATCAAATTGCATAATTTAATATAAATCGCAATGTTTATGATCAAAATAGAAGCAGGTCAAAAAATGAATCCAAAATTATTCCTTGGACGGTGGAAGAGATGCTAGATAATCCAATGCCTTCTGAATTGCAGCTGGTATCGGCGGAGGTGTTGGCAAATGCTCGCCCTGTTCAAATAAAAATAAATATATAATCAAAATTGAATAAAAAATATGTATTAAATTTAAATACCTGAGGAACGAATCCTTGATTATCATCTGCGACATAATTGAGAGTTATTACAGTGCCATCAGGTGATGTATAAGAATAAGATCCTTGTGCCACAATCACGTCAGTTCCCTTAGGATCATTACTTTTCTTCAACGTGCCAGTTTCTTCGCCTTTGATTCCATTTGCAGTTTCATAGCTGAAAAATCATCTTTATTAATAACATACAAGTATTTTTTTAATTTTACAACAAAATTATGCAGATTAATCTGCATTTAAAATTTATTGCTTCTTTAAATCGGACATGATTTCATATATACATTTAATTCCTAATAAAATTCGTGTAGACATGATTAATTAACATACCAGTGTTATGCCTTGTAGGTAACATGCATATTATTTCGATAATGTAAGTTAACCGCGACTGAGATAAGCTTAGTAGTCGGATAGGTGTCCGACGAATACTATGAATTCAGAGAATTCTTTATAACATTAGCCAGGAACTTTGTGAGTGGTAGAGACCCATTACTGGGGCATTGGAATTAATTAACTTAATGTTATCTATCCTTCGTAGAATAAATAATTATAAAAATATTGTTCCCAAAAAAAATTCAATCCAACTGAAATAATATTAAAAAATTAACCAGTGTCGTGGTTTGACACTGGAGAGTATATACATATAAGAGACTCATCTCCTTGCATTTTTAGAGTGTTTATCGAATCTTTATATTAGTGAATTGCGATTTAGAATCTTTCTGTTATGCCATCCAATCATCGTAGTCAAATAAATAAATAATATTATTAATTATTGACCAAATATATTTAAGATATTATGCAAATACTTGTATTTGTATGAGCCATCTGCTTCAATGTTGGATTCTTGTTTGACTATTGCAATTGGTTCTGGTGCTTGAGGAAAACCAACTGTTGCAGATACATACAGACAAACGATCAATAGCGTTATCTGTAGATAAATAGTATTAATATAATATTTAGGTTAATATAATTGAACAATATAAAATATTTCGATATACTTTTATCATTTTTGCAATTTTTTACAGCGTCCTGTATTCTTAGCAACTGCTCAGTGCACTGTCTCTAACAATTTACCTCTAACAATTGGCATAATACCTAATGCAATTGCAGTATTTATACACTTTGGCTAAGTACAAATGCTTAACATTAATTTGCACATATTGCCTACATATTAAAATGGCTATTTACAGCTGGTTAGCTGCATAGGAATGGGCCGAGTTGAGAAGAATCATGCTGAATTATGCAAACGAGACATTTGCCATTTGATAATTAAAAAAATATTCAGAATTATATTAGTGAATTCATAGAGAAATCAAGAAATAAACCCTTGATAAATTATTTATGATTAAATTTATATATTAGATCTTACGTTGATTTATTTGCGAATTGCGCAATGACGCATTAGGTCATAACGCATGCTCAAACTCTTATGCAAAATGCTTAAAATAAATAGGAAATGCATTAACAGAGAGTCAGATCTTATATTCTCAATCAGTTATTATTAAAAAAAATATTGTCGATTGCGAAACGACAATGACACCGAATGAATGATTAATGTAAACCATAGCATGTATCGGATGAAGCAACCTGTGGTAAGATTGATTTTCAGGCGAGGTGGATGGAAAAAAATAGTCGCGGATATTACGCGAGGGTCATTCGAAAAGTCATGAACGAAAAATTAAACAAAATCATTTATTATGTCGACGATGATGGCTGTTGAGCCGCCACTGTTGTGTTTTGACAACGTTGCAGAATAAGGCGCTGGATGTTACGTGGCTGCGGTTAAATGTGAAGGTCGCCGATCAAATGGCAATCGAATCTGGTCAAATGATGGACGAAATGGCGTACAGTGGATGCAACCTAATATCCATACGAATATATTTATTATTAAATAATATAATTGCATTCTACCACTCGACCGATTTTAGCACGCTCAAGTGTTATCGAACAGCTGAGAGTTTCTCGTATGAAGTGATCTCGAAAATCGAAAACGAAATCATAATATTATTTTAAATGTTGTAATCTGTATTTTTTCAGTATTGTATTATTTCATAGCACATCCTGATTTGTGTAATACATTGATGATGTAATGCCTTTAAAAAATTAAGACGACGATCGAAGTTTATGTAATTTATTGTAGCATTCTTTATTTTATTATCTTATTACTTGAAATGCATCGCTGATAAAACTTCATAATTTGCTTTCATATGACATACTATTATTAATTTTAGAATACAATTCTTATCGAAAGACAATAGTAATCACTGTGTTATATAATAATATTATATTTAATTTGTTTCGCTCTCTTAGCGGAAAATTATTGCCTTTTTTTTCTAAAACAAGCTCATATCTCATTTCAGCTATAAATATAATTCGACTGTTGAAAATACTCAATATTTAAAATATTCTAACACCACTTGAAAATTGATAGGAAAGGATTTTTTTTAATTATAGCGAGTAAAATCGCAATATTGTACAATATTATATTTGAATTCAATGCATGTAATAGATTTTTGCATATTTTTAGAAATAATAATATAAATAATGCTTAAAATTTTATTAAATATATAATTACAGTTAACCCTCCTATAGCGCTATAGAGCACTATGTGCTCTTCTTTCGAGGTCGCCTACACAAATTTAATCTAAATTATTGTATTAATCGATCATTTTATATATCCAATTGAATAATATTTTAATTATGTATTATAAATTATGATAATAATTGTATGGGATTGAATTACAGTCAAGCCTCCTATAGCGCTCCCTTCTATAGTGCTTCACTCTGAGCACAGTTTTCTACAAAACGCTAAATTCACCAGATAAAATACATATTTAGTAAAATTGTAATACATTGGCACGCAAAATAAAGGTAAATTCATTTAAGTTGACAACAAAATAAAACACGTCTTGATAAACTAAAACTCCAACAAGGTCAAAATACAATTAAAAAATTCCTAAGCCTAGATTTTGTATGGGTGCTTCAATATGGTGGGTTTTTATAGCGTGGAGCCTATTTTAATGCTATAGGAGAATTCACTGTAATTTATTTAATGATATTATTGACTTGGATAATATATTTTTTCAAGATGTATTCCATTATCTTTAGAATTATTTAATTAAAGATAAAAATAACATGAAAATACGACATATTGATAATATTAATGACATAAAGATAGAATCGCTGAAGGAATTAAACGTCTCACCAAATATTAGTATCTTATGATATAGTAAAATAAAATTTTCAATCCCAGGATTTTTTCATGAACCTTGAAACGTCTAATGATTTTTAAAGTTATGGAAACAAAACTTTTGAGCATTCAATACATTTATTACAAGGCGTCAAGATTTTTGTCGTTTACTAGTTAATAGTGATCAGGTAATTTACTTGTTAATACTCAAGGACCCGGTCCCGCGTTAGTGCGGAAATTTTCGTAAACGGTAAACACCCGCTCCCGCGCTAACGCGGGTTCACACGAATCGTGTTATCTAATGCGCTACAAAAGGCTTTCTTTTCAAGTTTTACGACTGGACACAGTTTCATTCATTGCTCTGCATGCCCTTTGTAAAATATATGACATATGTATTTATTTATGGTTGAAAACTATCCTTGAAATAATAGATTATTTGGATCGAAAACTTTCCGAGTACTTACGTCGACCAGAGCAATTTGGGTTTTGTTTATCCATTCAACAAAGTATTTTTTTTGGAATATTTATGTGGTACAACCCGTCACATCCTTTATTACAAAGCTAAAATTACCCACATACTATATAAAGATATCTATTTGTTTTTTATCGTCTAAAATACAATAAATCATCATTTTCACAGCTCAAAAGTTTTATTTTTTATCTAAATATTCTAATAATCTAATTAATTTTAACCAAATTATCTTCAATAGATAAAAAGTTATGAAGCATTTTTTACAGAGCCGCGCAAAATCGCAAGATCGATAAAAAGATGCGTCATATAATAATTGTCAGTTCCGTTAAAAACGAAAAAAACGGGTTCCACTGTATTTAGTACCCCTTATTTACGATTTCCCACTAATTACGTATTTTTTACCAGTTCCTTCAAAAGCGTAAAAAACGGGTTCTTCTGTATTTAGTACCCTGAATTTAAGTTTTCCCGTTAAAAACGATTTTTTTACCAGTTACTTCAAAAACGTTAATATGCATTTTCAGTAAGGGTACGATTTTCTGTTTAAATTAAAACATCAATTTTAAATTCTCTAGACCTATTGATAATTATAAGTACAGATTTATCTATTAACATTGATTATGCTGTCAATGAAATCAAGATTATATTTTTTTTGAATTGTGCGGTGAGATTTTTGTAGTCGAATTATGTTTATTTCAGGAGCTAAGAATTTTTCGAATGCACATTTTTTTCAATCACTCAACTCACGTTGCATCCATTAAAAAATACTTTTCGAATTTAATTTATCTAATAGAGAAAGAATTATGTTGCTAAGCTAATAAACTAAGTATATTAATGTATTTGATACAACGCAGATCTGCGCATTTAAGAATATTTCGATGGAGCGGGAAACGCAAGTATGCGCATTTCGGTGCTTACAAATTTACGAATACGATCAGCCCTCCTATAGCATTTCCTCTAAATTGCGGTTTTTTTTTTACCAAATTCCTTGTCAATCAAAGAGCATTAACCTTTATTTCGCTCGGCATTGTATTATAGATTAATAAATTGATCTTAAAAATATTAAAATTTTGCAGAAAATAGCGATTTACAGAAAACGTTATAGGAGGGTTGACTGTATTAACATTTTTAAAGATATCACCAGAATTGAAGAATTAAATATGGTCGATCTAATTAACTGAATACATGCAGATTATATTCTTTAAATTCCTTCAGATTATAGAAGATACAGAAGAAATCTCTTCGATATCTCTGCATGAGGAAGTTTAGATTCTACCCAAGTTTATACCCCAGCGCATGGGTACAGGGCTGCCTGGGGTATGTAACCCTCGAGAAAAGAAGGTCGATTTACTTGGCAAAGCACTTCTTCGAGCTGTATTAGCCGCCTTGTACTGTGCGAGTTGCCCTTATTGGGGCCACATCTCTGCTATCGAGCTCGTTCGTGTGTGTTTTTTCTTCTGCCAAATGTGAGGACAGGTGCTCTCAGAAACTCTCCGGTAACCAGAGCTATTACTCAACCACTTGGCCGAATATGTAGATATTATTTGAATTTATAATTCTTTTCTTTTCTTTATTGTTATATATGCTATTTTTTTCACGTTACTATTATGTTTTTATGCATAATTGGCGACCTGAATTATTCTGTAATGCCAATCATGCATTGTCTTTATGAAAAATAAAATAAAATAAAAATAAAAAATACAAGAATTATTAACAGCTGATGCGACGTTTCGACTCTAACTGCGATGGTAAAGCGGCCATTGCCTATTTGGACGAAACAAGGTACGCCCGTATATAAGCAATAGAATTCTTAACCATCAAGGTTAACTATAACTAACAAATGATAAAAAATAAGTATTGTGTCCATCATCGAATAACTCGACTTGAAAAATCCCCAATACGCCTAAGTGATTCCTCGGACCGCTGAATCGCAGATCGGCAATCAATGAATAGTCATGGCCATGCTCCTCGCACACGAGGCATTGATGACGACGAAATCAATAAACAGATTAAACAAATATTGCATTGATCATAAAAATTCATTGCTGTTGATCCTAGCGTAAAGCGCAATTACCATACCCAAGATTAACACTGTCAATGGCAATTGTCCTTTCACCTCGCAGATTCCAGAAACCGTGTCACGCCTACGGCTGAGGCTTATATGATCATCTGCATGTGCTCCCTACCGAAATTAACATGAAAAACGTATTGATTAGCAAATTTCGTATTCACTTTCGTCGACTGTGCCTAAGAATCAGATGTTACATAACATTCCTGAGTCTGGTGTCATCTCGTGTTGATGCGCCGAATGCAAATTTATCCATATTTTGCAACTGGGCGTTATTGGTCCCGGATCAATTCAATCACATCGACCGATCAATATAACACGTTTAATCTAATCGATTGATTGGAGCACGAGGCGAGAGGGCGCCTCGACGCCTATTGGCCAATCAGCGGCCGGACCAGCGGCGTCCAGCGATCAATTAACAAAACACAAAATAACAAAAATATAAATATGTGTTGCGCGTAAACATTTGTGTTTGACCTTACGGTCAAAGTCATCTGCACTTTTACTCCCGGCCGCAAATGTCATCTTTTGTTCATATGTATTTTTTTATCATCAGATATGCAGAAGCCACTTCTTCTAGCTGGCAATAAATGTATTTTATTCAAAAACAAATGTCATCGATTATGAGATAATAAATATGTTAATCAGCTTAAAGCATAAAACCGTGTCTTATTTAATATTTAGTTTTTAAATAGATATATGCATAGATATTTTTATTGTTTGCGCGCGCCAATCAGTAGCAATCCTTTTTTAAAAAAATATTAATTAAATTCTTACATAGGAAATATTAATACTAATGGATACATACGATTCGTAACAGTCTGTTCTCACGGTTAAATATGCTTAATTACTCTTGAAAAAAAATCAAATATAATATTTTCTAGGCCAAAGACATTATTGCACAATGGATTGAATTACATCTGAGAGTGTTAAATTGAACCAAATCGAGAACAATTATAAAATAATTAACGTTTACTTAATCCGACGACTAATAACTGGGCACGGCCGCGTTGTGCGAATCGTATATAACAATTTACCAATTTTGTAATCGATACCTGTGATTAATACGTTATTAAATGGGCTCAGAACAAGATATCGGCGATGGCACGTCCATACTCATTGAATATATTTTTTTTCTATACTAGCATTGTTAAATGTATGTATTTTTTATTCGACAACAAGTTATTATAATATTTCGTAAATAAATATAAAAAAAATCTTTTGATGATGTTATACGTACATATAAAAAGGAAAACGATTGCAATAAGAATTATTCTGCAACGTGCGGTGAAGAAGCAAACAAGTCGCAGCAAACATGAAATTCTTGGTAAACAAAATGCATTTTATTGCTTATATTTATTTTGACACATATTATTTAATGCATATATTTGCAGTTGGTATTGTTCTTCGTCGTGGGCTGTGCTTTGGCTCACAGCGTCAACAGGAGAGATGCGGCTGACCAAACCGCAGAGATCAAAGAACAACATTTGAACATCCACCCTGATGGCAATTTCGATTACTCGTAAGTCTTTACAGTAAATTATCCAAACATATATAAGTAATAATATTATTTTTAATATTCAACAGCTACGCCACCGGCAATGGAATCCAAGCTAACGCCGAAGGATCACCGAAAACTCTTCCAGGATCCAACCCACCAGAAATCGCTGAAGCCATCCAAGGATCATACAGTTACATATCGCCCGAAGGAAAAACCGTCAACGTTCAATACACCGCCGACGAGAACGGATATCGCCCAAAGTAAATCGATAATATTCATTAAATAAATACAAATGAATTATTTATTAATAATATATTATTTATTTTCAGGGTACAGACCAACTGAATTTAACCTAACCATGAATATTACGCCTCTGTAACATATGCAATTGTGATGTAAATTCTTTATATTAAAGTATTTAAATAAAATATCTGAATATTAAATATATATATTATTATTTTACAATGCTCCCCTACTTTATATATACATATGATTATTATTTTATTTATTGTTTTATAATAAGACAAGAAAATGTTATCATATATTTTTACTGATATTCATATGAGAATATCTAGAAAAATCTTTCGCCTCTCTGTGCGGCTTTCGCTTTGTTGTATTCGATCGAACGCAGGATGTAATCCGGGATCGGAGGAGGTGTCGGAATGGCACTTCCCTGCAATTAACACGAATATATTAATATAATAAATAATTTTATTATAATATATATATGATAGATATGACTTACGACTGGATGATATCCGTTTTCATCAGCTGTGTATCCGAATGAGATGTATTTTCCTTCAGGAGACGTCCATCCGAATGTGCCCTGTACAGTATTGGCTGAAACAGGTGGATTCCCTCCTAAATAACGTTCATATCCAGAATGTTGGGAAGTAATGCCATTATCGGTCTCATATCTGTAAAAATATATATACAATTTTAATTTAACCATTTAAAATTAAATATATATAATTATTTAATGAATTACCCATATTGGTATCTTCCATCATGAGATATATCAAAATTTTGCTTCAGAGCACGAGCATATTTTTCATATCCAGTTTGTCTATAAGTTGGCGTATAAGGATTAAATTGGCACGACGCTAATCCGCAGAGAGCAGCGAAAAATATCTGAAATATATTTAAATAAAATTTATTTAAGCGAGATCTAACGATTATAGCGAAAATTAAATTAAGCAATAAGATCAATGGTTCGAATAATGGATGTATAAATTAAATTTAAAATAAATAGATGTATGTATCTATCACATAATATTAAATTTAATTAAACACTTTATAAATAATTGTTTTATTTATAATAAATTTAAAATCATATCTGAATCAGTATTTCAATAAAAATAATAATTGACTTCTGACTCTTAAAAGCTTCTGGCATTTAAAAATAAATTTTATTAAAATTTATATTAAAAAATATTTTTCAGCAATAAAAAAATACGATTAAATAATCGTAAATTGTATTTAATATTTTTTAAGTCGTTATTAATTTTCGATTATAATTATAATGAATAAAGAGATTATTTAATTATTTTGTTTATTCAAAACCACCCTTAATGCACTTGTAACACTTTTCACTTAAGCATAAACGTCTCACTCACCACGAACTTCATGATTACAATGGCAATAGCTTTCGATTTGAGACCTGGAAGCTATCTGAAGCTTGGATTTCTAACTTGATGTTTATATAGCCATTTTGGTAGGGATCATCGTTTATTATAAAAAGAATTCAGTTTTAAAATTCGATGTGGGAGTGTCTACAATTACGCCATTAGAAAACAATCGGTACACGATGTGCTGGAATGCAACCCGAATCTGGAAAAAAAATATATTATTTTATTTTGTGGCAATGGATCCATTGAATTGCGATAAAACTTCTTTAATCTATGTATATTACTTAAAAGGAATTTAATTTGAAGTGAAAGTAAGCATCACAATCATCCCCTGGTCAATGTCACGTATAATTCTTTGTAGGATTGTATTTAAATCGGGGTATTATCTGAATTTAGTTATATTTAACTACACGTTAAATTTGAATTTTTCCTTTCATATTTTTATTTAACGGTCTTTATTAATTCATAATTTTGTTTAAAAACTTCGTCAGTATTATGTAATTATAATTATGTATATTTTTCATTATAAAGATGTTTAATAATTGTACATGTTTATCATTTTAATAAATTACTATATTAAACTCCCATTTTAAGTTCAGTATACTAATTATCAGAGATAATTGTGAGAAAGGGCCACATGAATAATCGAAAATCTCGGATATCCCGAACTATTCATTTTTATTTCGTTTTAAAAAAATACCTATACATTTCAAAAGCAGACTTTTATTTATTATGGTTAATATTTTAAAAAAAAATCTGTGAGTTGGTTTGTTAAGACGAATCTTTTAACGATTTTCTGACATCAACTAGAATTTTTTTAAGATTTAATTGTGTTCAAATCATTGGTCTATGTACTCTAATAAAATCTTAACAGAAATCAGTACCGAGTTGTTGAGCCATTCTTTTTCTCTCTTAGATGACTGAGATTGTAATTAATATCCGCATCACTCATACTTTAAAAATCTGAATCCCATAAATCGTATTTTATTATTATATAACGTTATATATCGCTATTTTCAAAGCCTTGTAAGTTTTCCAAAAGCAATGATATTTCAGATATTTTATCTGTTATGAGCTCGTTTGAATAAAAAAAAATCTTTTTACAGTATGTAAAATATGTCTCCACGATCGAGCGAGTGTTGCTGATTTTATTTTGTATCAAGTTTGAGTATCTCCTTGTATTGCATCAAGTGTTGTATTTTTTCAGAATTTAATCAAGCCGTTATCATTATTATAAACATTTTCATAAAGGTTCAGTAAAGAAATAATCTCTCGTATAATAGCTGAATTAAAAAGTGATATTAGGTGGTGAAATTTGTATGAAAAGGACCATTATCTTAAAACAGCACTGGTTTCTTAGTCTTAATTTTTAAAAAGACTCTCACTTTTGACTAACCAAGTTTAATAGATCTTTTTTTGAATTCATGGACCTTTTTGGTTAATAACTAACGGGAATATTTCATATTTCTGTCCCTTGATATTATCTTAGTTTTTAAGCTTTCCCAATCACCAAAAGTGATTTATTACATGTTCAACTACATATTCATCAGAAAACTTCGATCTATAATTTTTATATTTTACTGAATAATTCGCGTGCAGATAATCAGTTAATTCAATAAAATATGTTAATTATTTAAACGATTTACATAGTTTTTGTTGTAATATATTTCCACTACACTAGAAAACATTTTTTTTACATACTCTAGGATAAAAAAATTCTGATAATATTTCTTGATAGATTAATTATTGCTTACTTTTCTTATGATTTAGAAAATTACAATGTAGAATGTTAATTTACATTCTACATTATATTTAGATAATAAATCTAACTATTACATGACCCATGGACTATTGCATATAATTATATCAATGCAAATAAATTACGGTAATAAAATTATAAACATTACAACTACTGATCGTATACATTGAAGAAGCAATAGCGTCAAAAATGTTTAATTAATGTTTAGTTTAAAAACAAATCAATCGATTTGCACATAAACATATTTTTTGAGAAAAAATTAACGTAATTCATACTTTTCAAACAAAATTTAATTTTAATTTAAGTATTACAGCTGGCATAAAATCATGGCTTTTCAGACTTAGGATACTTCTGATAAAAGTTTATCACGTGAAGAATACAGAACGAAACTCTTCTTCCATTTTAGATATTTTTTATCGTTTATACGTATCCGAAGAGATTGACAAAAAACTTATAATCGAGAAAAACGTTACGGGAGGATGTAAATAAACGAAAAAAAATAATAAAAAATATTTTTTCATTAAGAAAATCACGTGAATCGTATTGACATGTACATTTATTTTTGTGTTTTTTACGTAAAGCTCGTTTTATGCTATAAATGTATTGTAATGTTTCTTTGTATACGTCTTAAATGCTTGTAAAATAACTTTTAAGGCCCTGACTATACCATTTTATTTTGTTGGAATATAATTGGTTATAAACATTAAAGACGTAAATGTAATGTTATATAAAATAAAAATAAAAACATAGAAGCCGTGTACTTAAGTGAAACTGAACTTTTTTAATTGTTCCTAACACGTAAAAACGGGAATATCACTTTTTATCATTTATTTTAATTTAATAATCAGTCAAAAAAATTGAGATATATATTTAAATTGAATTATTTGTCAGAAAAGTTTTAGTGAATATGAAAGGCTACTATATCGTCGATTCCCATAACTTCAGATATGATCATATTCCTCAGAGATTGGATCCTAGAAATCAATGGCATAGTGCTCTGTAATATTATAACTTCTATTTCGTTTTCCTGTCCTTGTCTTTTTCAGCATTACTATTTTAGAACTTGAATTTTCAAGATTCTCAATATCTGAACTAGGTTTTTGCGATAATAATGCATGAAAACATGGATTATTCCAATAGATTATTCTAATATTTATAGCTTTAGAGGAAAAAAATCTATTTTTTTTTCTATTTAATTCAAATTTATTAAAAATTTAAATCTTTCAGATGAAATTTTTTGGTAAAATTAACGTAAAATCGGATAATCAATGTACTAGAATAAAAGAGCTGTAGAAATTGTATGTAAATCAAGGCAAAACATGAATTCTGGTCAAGTAAAAACATGTAAACAAAATCTAAATTGTTATTTTATGAAATACATTTAATTATAATCTAAAGAGTTAAATTATCTTATATCAAATCGCCTTAATTAAAATATTTATATTAAATATTTTTCAATGATTACAAATTATTAATTATGTATACATTATTAAAATAATCCATAAAAATTCTCATTAACCCTCTAAATAAGTTGAAAATTTAAAATTTACATTGTAGATTATATATAAAATCGATCGTTACCACTTGGCAATAATGTTGAGAATTTAACTCATGGTCCACCATAACTTAACAACGATGTATATTATGTGAACGAATATTTTTTGGCATCAGAAATGTCACAACCTTCATAGATCAAGTGTAAAACAGTTCCTATTGTAGTTGCGTAGAGTCAAAGATCAAACGTCCAAACTACTTTATCTTGCAAATTTTTTGCCTTGAATAAATTGATCTGAAAAGTGTTGATTCGATGAGAAAAAAACAAAATTAAAATACCAAAAATTATTTCAAACGCATAATTAATTACCGATATATCCATATATTATTCTAAATTATTTAACAGAATATTAAATAACAAAGAGTGTCAGACGTTCGCCACGTCAGAATATTTGAATACGGGAAGATCCATGTATAAATCGCCATAAAAATGTGTTAATAAAAACGTCGTCCCCATAAATCTCAATCACATAAACAGATTGGCATTTCAAACGACATAATATAATCCACAATGCGAACACAAAATAAATAACACCCATTAAAATATATTATTATTTGAGAATCACTGATGTACGCGATAAATTCGCACGCTTACTTACAGACAATTGATTCACACTTAATCTGGTAATTTATTGTGTAATTCCTTACATAGAGATTCTACTTCTGATTTAATGTTTATTGTTATGCCTGATCAAAATGAGTCACAGTGTGATATTTAAAACAGTTTTGAGCCACACTGTGACACCTACCGTGTGATGTTGCAAAATGATGGCGGAATTAATTATGAATCAAATATTCTACGACATATTTACTATGTATTTGTCCAATGCGCAATCTGATGTTTTACGAGGTCTATTGCAATTTCTCAATTTTCGGATTAAGTTATGCATCTTTATTGAAACGTATATTTGATATGTATGGGTTTATGCTAATTTTATAATTCTATTTATTTAAATAAATGAGAGAATAAAATTAAAGCGGCAATAAATTATAAATAATATAAATCAATTATTTAATAAATTAACACAAAAATTTAAGAGACATACGAAAATTAATTGTATTTATTTTTTACATATTTTTAAGGAACATTTGTATTATAAAAATATCGTAATTTACACATATTAAATGTGCTGATTTTATAAAAATATGAATAATAAGAATATAAATATTTATAGAATTAATTTTACGAAAATATTCTATGAAGATTTTTTTCTAGAATAAATCTTTTTATATAAATCCTAGATGTCCCAAACTTTTTGTATTTTTCTAAATACGCTTAAAGAACAAATATTATAAATAATCATTGACGTTTATTGTCTACAATTTCAAAAAAATACAAAATATCGACTGTGAAGCATATCATGTAAAACTATTTTTATTCTTAGAATAATCCCTTTTTTTAAATGTCAAGATATTGATGAAGAAGTCATCAATATCTTGACATCATTGGAGGTCTTGTAAAAGATACTTGACGTTAAAATTTATTCGCTAAGCTTTTTCATATTTTTCACAAATAATCGATTATACCAAATTAATAATATATCATCTCCAATCATGATTTTTTTAAAACTACTACAGGCTTCTTAAGATAGTCCTATGCAAACTATTTTAATGCACTATATATCTAGAAAGGTTATCCGATTTATATATTAATGTAAATATAAATTCTTGGACATAATTTTACATCCATAATAATCAAATGGATTATGCATTCGAATATAACAAAAACTATTTTTTATTTAATTTCATAATTATTTCACTATGTATTTATGCCGAAATACAGTCTTATTATGCTAATAAATTAGTAATTATTATTATGCTTTTGCAATTTTTAACTTATTTATTACGTTAGATATTTACCAAAATATTCATACTTATGATTAAAATATTGTATGATTTGGTCTTAACGCACAATTTAAACAAATGGTATCTAAGCTAAAAATAAAAAAAGAATGAAATTCTGCTATTCATTCATTTGTTAATAAAATTTTAACGTATTCTGTGCAGTGCGTGAAATGTGTGGTTATTGTGAAGTGCAGTGATGGTTCTGGATGGAGATGGACTTCTTGGGGTGAGCAGCTCCTGGCGACTACATGCAGAGGTAGATCTGACAGTTAAATAACAAATGAGTTAAAATCTTAACACACGTTAATGTTTAAATTATTTTTATAGCAAAGGTAGGAATAAAGCCTAGCTGGGAGAACTGGATTCTGTGAGTCTCATATTTATTATTATTTTTAGAGTATACGTACGAAAGCTTGTTCAGTTTCGTCGTCAAAGTGCATAAGAAAAATATTATTGTTATCTATTTTTTTTCAACACTGATTAAAATAATTATTATAATATATTCTATTACATTTACTAAAAACAATATTTATATGAATGTATTTTATAATTAAAAATAGAGTACAATTTTCTATATATTCGGATAGATATTTTTTATTCAGAAACTACGTGGTTTTTGATCAAAATCTGTATAAAAAACGAAAGATATTTTGAATGATATAAAAATATTGTCCTAATACAATTAAGTTTAGTCAAAGTAAATATTCATAAAATATATTATGAATCTATATGCATTATTTTTAAATTCTTCTGATAGAAAATTAAGCTATTGGTGCTTTGTGTCAATAAAGACATTGTCTATCTTATTTTTTTATCACTAAATTAATTATTCGATTTATTTCTTGGTAATATTTATTTAGCTTTTTTAATAAAAGGAAGTATATAGTTTTTTTTTGTTTACCCTTTCAGACCTGATTTTTCATTTTTGAAAAAAATACATCACTATGTTCAAAAGGTCCCAGTGATAATAAAATGAAAAATAACCTTCAAACCAACGTTCAAATTATTTTACATTGCAATGTACACTGGGTCTGAAAGGGTTAACGTTATTCCATCGACCTAAAGTAATATAAATCTAAAAAACAATGTTAGAGGAATACGGAAGATGTTTTAAACCAGAGCTTTGAACCGGAACTGAAGGGAAAATTGGAAAAAAATCTTTATTTTGGTCGAAACGAAAACTGAAAGTGAACCAAAAAAAATATCTACACAATTTTACTCTTTTCTACATAGTTCGATTAGTTTAGGTTTTTTTTGTATTGTCAACACGCGTCTGAAAAATAAAAATATATATCCTTATTTATACAAAAGTGCTATGGTGCTAAGAGCTCCGAGTTACTGTTGAAAAGGCTTTCTCTGGTCTAAAGTTTATTTTACAAATATTCATTGTAAGATATTTTAACCCATCCGTCACGACGGCTCGAAAACAACCCCGTCGTCCGAATGGGGTGTTTATTAGAGTCATTTTCTATATAATAATAATGTTCTAAATTATTGGAGAAAATAGATTTTTAATACAAATATAAACATACAATATGATTATTTGAAGCTAAACCGAAATCCGAAAAAATATTTTCCTGTAACCAAAACCGGAACAGAATTGATTCAACTGTAACGAAAAAATAACGGAACAAAGTCCTGATTTATAACCTTTATTCTATTTTTACTGGTAATTTATGTACGTCATCTATAGAATTTTACTCCATCTCCGTTAGCTAAACTCGGGTGTTTAATTTTTAACTTCTTGATATATTATGCACAATAGTTTTTAATAATTAAAAATAACTTATAAAAATTACTTTCGTCACAAAAATCGGTCGTTATATGATATATGATTAAACAGAAAGGTGGTCCATGGTTGACAAAAGGAAACCATTCAATGAATGTATCTGAAACAAACTGAAGAAAAAATAAAATGTGATATATAATTAATGAAGTCTAAACTAGCCCCAACTTCTGTTATTTTTATAATAACACTTTATGAGCCGCAAGGTTTTACATCAAACCTCGCTTAGGGGCCGCATGGTTACTTGTAATGTTAATCCAAGCTAACATGCACGTGTATCCATCTGTGGTCAAATAGTAGAATTACATTTTTCATCTCTATCAGAAAAAAAAAATGCCAAATGGGGGTATGGCTCTCACGCCAAAAGGCGTGAACGGCTCATAACGCTTGGCTACAAAATCACCCCAAAAGGCGTGAACGGCTCATAAAGTGATAATATCGGCTGGATTTTATTTATTTATCCTGACAACAAAGCACATGTTTGTTTATTCTTATTATCCTAGGATTATCTTTATTATCCTGGGATAGTCCAAACAGCGGCAGATTCGATTTATTCGATTTATCGATTGGCTTTGAATGCAACTGAACTATGGACCGTTGAGATATTATATTATGCGATACTTCCTCATTGATTAACTGAAGATCTATATCTAACCAGAATTTATATACGTCATTATTTAATTTTGCGGATAATTTGGATTTATTATGCATATTTTAAATTTATATAACTCGATTTCCATCTATAAAATCAAAACTGACGTACTGTTGACACTTGATCATAAATCTCAGCAATAGTTTAATGGCCTTACTGGCAATTAAAAAAGCCGTTTGTAACGTCTGATGTTTTTCATCAGTTATAGGGTTGGACATTTTCCATAAATTACAATATATTTTCACAAACATAATGATAAACAAAAAAATCTCTACTATACGTCCTGATTTTTTCCAGCTTTTAATCAATCCTTATATATTTTTTCTTTATTCATATTATGTTACTTATTCCAAATTCCGATTCAAATTTCGTTATTTACTGGTATAATAGTCTTATCCAAGTCTATGGTAATATAATGCAAAACATCCTGATTTTGCATTTTTTTTTAAATATATTCCACAACCAACATTGTTTATTCTAAATATTTTCCTCGCATTGACAACCTAATTCATATATAATACATTCAAACTGGAAATGTCATATGCGTTATCGCCAATATCTTATGTTAATAATATCAAGAATCGAGAAAATGCACACACGTGGTCAGCGATGCAAATGTGATGAAACCCAATCTTGCACAATAAATGGCAATGGACCGATTTCAAAACGTATCACAACTATTTGTTAAACGATGCAGACTCATTTATTTAAACGGATTGACAAATTAGCATAATCCAATACGTTATTTCGGACATAGTTATCAATATTCGCTGTAATAAATTCAAGATTTTTCATATAAAAATAGTTTATTTATTTAAAGCATCGATTTTTAATGATATAATAATTTTCATGGCGTATCTCTATGACTAATAACAAACACAATCAAATTTACGGCGCGTAAATTAAATGAGTTATTTCTTTCCGACGTCGACTAAGATTCTTGCAATCTCTTCTGGAATTGGCGGAGGTGTTGGTAGATGCACTCCGATGGGCTGGAATCCATTTTCATCGGCGATGTAATCGACGCGATATTTAATATGGTCAGGTCCGACGTATTCGTAGAATCCTGTGGCTTTGAGTCCTTCGAATTTGGTGTTGGGATTGACGATTTTGCCATCCTCGGCCACTCTGATGCTGTTGTCGGTCTCGTATGCGTAATGATAATTGTCCAGATTCAATTCGCTCTCATGTTTTAATGTCCTGCTTTGTCCGTCTGGATTGTAGCTCTTGCTACCGCCACTCGATGCGAATGATGGAGCTGGAGCATGCTGTTGTTTCAGTGTAGTTCTTCCAAAGCTGGATTGAGATGATTGAGATGATTGAGAGAATGGAGATATGTTGCTGGATGCGCTATCGACAATGAATCGATTGACGAATTGGTTATTGTTGGATTGCGGTGCTACGGCGGCGACATGATGCAGATTTCCGAATCTACTAGCTCCTTGACTGAAATATTTCAATGTTCAAATTAATTTAAAAATAATTAAAAGTATTACCAAATCGTAATATTTACTCCTTGAATCCGCCAGATAGTCCTGCAGCATCAGGGCGATACTGTCCGTCGTCGTGACGGTATCGGCCTTCGTCGCCGGGGACGTATTTTCCCTCGTTGCCGTACTTTCCAGGACGATAATGTCCATCGTCGTCAGCGACGACGACGGCGAACGCAATCGATAACACCAAAAACTACAAAAGAAATCGCAATTAGCACTTCACGATCGATTTAATTATCCGTAACACTGTTTCGCCGGACTCACCGAGAACTTGTTCATGTTTGTATCGGGTCCAACACACTGTTTGGATGGTCACACTATTTTCACCAATGGCGTTAATATTTGGATGGACCAGGTTTATATAGTGGGTCACACAGATTCCGATATGTAAAGCATAAAATCAATCAGCGTTCAAGGTGTCTCTTGAAAATCGATGCCATTTGAATTTCTCGTTAGAGATGATCTGGTATGAGAATGAGATGTGGGTGTCGGAGATGTTGAGATGTTTAGTGTTTACAGAGGGTGTTCGTTGCCTTATTTTATATTGCCCATTGTTATCGAGCTTAATTGGAGTTAATGCTCATGATATTTTTATGAATATTTACAGGATGTTTTATTTAAATTTAATTTTAAAAATTATTTTGATATTTTGTATACTTAATTGTTTTAAGGTGGTTTTTTACACAGTTTTAAATAACACGATCCACTAAAAAGAACAAATATGAATTAATTCGCGCGTTTTTACGCGTTTCGCGCGTCTTGGTGTTTATTGCCACAAAAAGACATAACTTTATACCACAATAGCCATTGACCGACGTATTAAAAATTAATCAGAATGGTAAAATTCATTAACTAATAACTATTTTAATTCAAGAAAGCTTCAAATTTGCTAAATTATGAATCAGCAATTTCTTACTTATGATCCCAACTTAGAAAGACCTTTAAAATTCCAATGGGCTATCAAGAAAGACATAAACCAATGAAACAAAATACACAGAAGTGAAGAAATACTACATAATACATACATAGGACAATAATAACAAACATAAAGCTACCTACATAAACATAGGTTTGGATTCATCTGAGTTTGTAGGTCTACTTGAAAAAGGGGCCAAACGCCCAATCGCAGATTATCAAGTAAAACAGTCAGAATGAAGAGTCTTAAGTGTTGATTTTTTGCTATTATAAAAAAAATGATTATTTTTTTTATTTAATTTAAAATAAATAATGTATTTTATTAAATCAGATATCAGATCAAACCCTATAGATGGTTTTTATTCATTTTTTCAATAGATATTTTTTTTAATAAATTTGTTAAAAAATATAAAAGAGTAACTCATAGAATCAATGAGAAGTGGATAGAGTGGAAAGGGTTAAATCGTCAACTTTTCTATATTTTTTTTCGTTTTTTTACACGGTAAGTGTTTTTAATTTACCAATAATATTTGTGATGTTTAATATTGACCCAATTAAAGTACAATATTTTATTATTTAATATCCCCAATTATCCCTATTTACGCTAACCTAGTTAACCCGAAGTATGAAATATCGTAGCTTTTGTATTAATGAGAAATATCTTAGAAGTCATATAGATAAAAAAATGTTTGTCATTTTATTTATTTAACCCAATTTAACCATTTTTATAGAATATTGTATAAACATTTATTGATTTTTAAATGAACACACATTCCTGTTCTTATGCATTTTCTCTGATTGAACGAAATTATTTTCTTACTCAATATACTTATTTCTACGCAATAAAGTACAAGAAATATTAAATATATAAAGCATTTTGTAAATCAAGACACAGACACAGATGTCACAGATGGAAACACTATTATTTCGAAATTTTTGAGTTTTGAATTTGAGTTGAGTCTTTTTTTACAGAAATAATATATTTTTGCGTGATTTTATGAATCAAATCCAGCGTTATCGTGTATTTCTGTTATCATATAATTTTTGGAAACGATGTTTTAAGTTGACGTTCAAGAAATGTATTTTTATACACGATTTCATTTTACGCGCATATATTTGAAAAATATCTACCACGCAAATAACGGATTGCGTATATTTTGGCATTGACTTGAATATTTTTATACAACCTCCATCATAGAGAATATTTTCTTTGGGTTTTCTGTTTGTCAACATGTGATTATGTGATATTTAATGAGAATATTATATTTATTTTTTAAGATATGAAATGTAGAGTTAGAAAAGGATTTTAATTCTTTAGACTTTTTTAGACAAATGTAAAATGTTTGTGACATGTAGAATTTATAATAAAAGAGTTATTATCGAGAAAAAACTTAAAAAAACTTTGGAATCCAAATAGTACCCATTGGTACGGTTAGGTTTAATAAAATATGTAGTTTTATATTTTTTTTTTAATATTTTGGATAAGATTCATAAAAGGTTTGATAAAAAAAACCTTATTTTTGTCAGAAATAAATTATTATTATTTTCTTCAGATACATTAAATCTTTCTTGTATATTACGATCATTTTTTGCAATTTTTAAGAACGGTGTTTAGCTTGTTATCTTCTCAATGTTGAAAAAACCTCAACATCTCCTCCTTTTTTATGTTGTCATCGGATATAGAATTATTTTTCATAAATTTTGAAAATCGTTGAGCACAAAATGCGTGAAATATTTTTGACAGTTAATCATCTAATAGGGCTACAAATGTCAAAATACGTCAAGGACAAGTGTATATAACAAAAAAGTGACAGATACAGCTGACGTATCACGCAGTATTAACTTCATCAAAACAATAACAAACCTGAAAATTCTTTTTCTTCTACATATTTATTTACATAATATTTATTCAATTTAAAAAAAATATGCAGTTACGGTTAAATCGATTTTTATTACATAGAGAAAATGTTAGTCTAGAGAAATATGAATAAAACGTTTAACTTAATATTACTTATTATATTAATTGTGTATAGATATTGTTTGAATGTTAACATCTATGAATTTACTACGTATAATTATATTAATAATATACTGATTGTCTCGCAAAAAATAGCATAATACTCGATCGTGATCGAAAATTTTTGATGTGGGCATATCATGGCTATTTCAAAATTATTATTTTTTGCAAAAATGTAGTTTCGCACACATCACTCTGTATAAAACTCTTATTAACAAATGCTCAAATTCCAAATCCGACGTAGCCTTCTGATATTATCCATTCTCAATATATCACTTTTGATTTCAAAATAAAGCTGCCATTAAATTATAGGTGTTTTATGTAAATGGAACTCATCTCGGGCAGATTTGCGAACACCCACTTTTGGTATACATTTGGAATTTCCTATGTCGTTACAGGATGATTAATCAATCAATTGTTGAGTGTTGTGAACTTTGCGAAACCATTTATTATTCGCAGGTGCAATTCAATGTTTAATCCCTTTGGATTACGTGTATTACTTCATTTTATGACTGTGTCAAATTTTTCGTGTAAATTCAATCCGTTGACCTTTTCGTGTCAAGCATTGCGCAATGCAAATAATCCATTTACCGTGATTTATTTATTGGAATATATGTTGTTGATTTACATATTTTTTTGTTCGTATAATAATTTAGTTGTTAACAAATTTAAATTGTTTTAAAATAGAATGATTTCATTAGTTTTTGGCACAATGAGCATTATTTAAGCACCCACGATGTTGTTAATTTAATATATATAGGCATAAATGTTCGGTATATATTTTTTTAAATACCATTTTCTTACTGTTGAATGTTGAAAAATGTCTTAAATTAAAGCCGAGTATAGAATTAAGATGAATAAATTTAAAAAATGCGGATTTATGTGTAGCAAATGTCATGGACTTCGCACGATCGTTAAAAATGCAGTCGTACGATTTTGGGACATCGATCAAACGGATCGATTACCATATCAATTTATGCCGAAAATGTGTAGGAAAATAATTTAAAAAAATAAAATTTATGTTCGTTTATTGAATATAAAACATGTTACATTAATTAAATTATTTCGGAATGTGTGCCCCTGTCGGCTGGAATCCGTTTTCGTCTGCTACGTAATCGACGCGATACAGAATCCCATCAGGACCGACGTATTCATAAAATCCTTTGGATCTGAGTCCGTCTTCCTTGTCGCTGATTTGCTCTACTCTGCCCGATTCTTCGGCTAATATTTTATTCTCAGTCTCGTATAAATAATGATATCCATCGGGAAATACGTCATCTTTTAATCGGATTATTCTGTATTTTCCATCATAATTATTGTTATTGACGTTACTGAATGATTGTCTGGAATTGGTGTTGAAATTAGTTAAAGGAATGGGATTTTTAGTTCTGGAAAAAGCATTGTTCGATTGTACGACAACATTAATCTGTGGCTTTGGTTTGTAGATTGGAGTTTTTCCGGAATATTTTCCGCCGCCTCCTGAATATTTTTCGAAACCGCCTTGGTACGCTCCACCAGGTCCACCATTATTTCCACTGAAAAATATATTTTATTAAATAATTTCAATATAAATATGATTGAATACGGATGAATAAAATATATTACTCATAAATTCCGGAATTATCAGGTCTATATTTTCCATCGTCTCCTCCATAATATTTTCCATCATTTCCAGCTACGTATTTTTGATTGGTGCCTTTATAAGTACCAACCCCTCCCGAGTATGGAATATTAGTACCAGCATATTGTCCGCGAGATCCATCTCCGATATGGACATATCTTCCCGAATTTTCTCCGCTATATCTATATAAATAAATAATAATTAATATAAACGTTTATATAATAATCGATAAAACAATAATATGAATACGTACGATCCTAAATTATAAACTTCTGGTCTATATCTCCCGTCATCATCAGCAAAAGTTGATGAAATCAACAAGAGTAGAGGCTATACAATCACAATTCATATGTTATAAATATTAAACAGTATTATATTTTAATATAATATACTTACGATTAATCTGAACATTGAGAGAAAGCGTTCGAAGGCACTTTTCTATGCAATATTTTAATCACAAATGATTGTATAATTGAAATTCTTGTAGTATATATAGGCGATTTCGTTCTTGTCATCCTTAAGAACTGACCTATCGGATACCTTCAGGAAAGCAGTGTGATGCCTATAAAAAATAGCAAAATATTGCATTCTCTCAACACTGCATCAGTGCATATCAAACGTTTTCAGAATAAATATATAAACATTCAATAGAGACTCTTGATTAAAATCATATTTTTTAGCGTTTTACATTCTGTGGTATACATATATCAATGTCAACCTCGCCTAAAATATTAATAAATCGCAACATTGCACCCATTATTCTATAAATCAAAAGCCTCCAGACACCTGTGTCAAATGTCAAATCACCAGATGAATCTACCACTTTTGATGTCTTATATTTTCTTATACAACTCACCGAACACTGATTTATTATAAATCATAATGTACAACAGATATTTTTTTGAATGACTAAACATGTATTTATTAATTGCTCGTGGATGCCGAGATAAAAAAATATTTGAATATAATAGATTGATGGAAAATCTCAGTTTGATATTCGTAAATGTTCACGTCAGTTTGTATCGTTGATACATACGTTATTATATTGATGATGTTGTTACTGATCTTGCGTATAGCAGGTTGCATGGCATCATTGATTAGGATCCGGAATGAAATTGCAATTATTTTCTGATTTGTAGCTTTTGCTTTATTATATCTGTATTATTCATAAATATTATTTTAATAAATGCGTGTGTTGATTATATTAGTATAAGTATATAAACTATTGCAGGATTAATATTAGAATAATGGTAAATCTGATATTAAAATAAATACGTATAATTTTTAGAATATTGTGGGCTTAGATCTTGCATGATGATTAAAAGCATAGTTCATCGGTTTTCTTCATTGCATAAGTTTACGTTAATATAAATTAATCCGTTGTGGTAACTATTTAATTATTTTCATTTAATAAATTCAAGTTTTCTACAGATGTAGAGCAATCTCAGCACTTTTTTGTAAAAATGATATCTCATTTCATTCAAATAAGTAGCGTCAGAAATCATCGTATAAGTAACGTTTTAATTTTAAATAACATTATTAATATAGTCGTGCCGACGAGAGCCCAATTTATTTCGAATAACACTTTTAATAAAAATCATGCGTCACAAACTATTTGTATTTGTCTAAAAAGGTGTAAAGAATAAATACAAATACACATTGATATAAAGATATCAAATAATTAAAACAACAATATTATTTTCCATTAGCACGGGTGCGATGTTTTTTATCGCTCCGTACCAGATGTGAGCGAGAAAAAACATCGCGGATGTAGAAGTGCGACCGAGAAAAAATATCGTGATGTGCAAGTGGAGAAACCACATGCGCCAAGCCGAGAACATGCCTCAGTCGCGGCGGAACATCGTCGAGTTCGCACGTCGCTTACGCGTCATATTGCTTAGTGAAAAAATACAAAATACCGACAAAATTATGAAGAATATCATGAAACTACTTTTTTTTTAGAAAAGTTCATTGACTTGAAATGTTTGGGTTCTATTTTCATACAAAATAGACTCCATCGGTCAGAGCTGATGGTTTCGACCCTCCACACTATGGGAAAGATCTTGAATTCTACTGCCTAAAATGCTTTTTACGTAAATTCGATTTCAGAAAAAATAGCAAATGATAGAAATAAAATTGAAGGTTATTATGTCATTGTTTTTTTTAATATTAGTTTACTGTATTTTGTAAAATAAGGTTCTAAAGTTAACCATTATCAATATATGCAATCGAAAAATTGTCGTAGTATCAAATTCAATCTAGTATATCTTCACAGTTTTTAATTGTCTATTAGTGTTATATATACCATATTAAAGCGTATACCAACTATTTTCAAAAATATCTAAAAAAAATCAAGTCATAATCAAGTTAATATATTTTTCATTTTAAAAACATTTTACGAATATATTTGATTAACCAAAATTTTAACTTTGAGTGGTTTTTTCAATATTAGCATAGTTCATCCGGGTAAAAATAACTTAGTCAATACAGAGAAAATATATTTATTAATAACGGCAATAAAAAAAATCCTGCCACTTTGATGTATTTTTTAAGTAATTCCATTTTTAATAATACGTCATATTTGCCTAGCATTAAATTGAATTGTGTGTATCTTTACGATTTTAATTGTACATATACATATATACAATAAATACGCATATTCTATCTGTTTTAATAAAAATTAAGCTTAAATATATCTTAAATATTATTTAAAAATATTTTTTTATAATTTCTTATTTGATATTAAAGAATATATCTTCATCTTTTTGTATTTAAAATTTCATAATTCTAGCTCAAATGGAAAATAAGTTACAGATGTTTGGCAATTTACTTCATGATCCCTCCCACTGTGGAACGTGAGGGATCGGTTAACTTAATTATCCGCGATTGGGTGTTGAGCCCTTTTGCAAGTAGACCTACAAACTCGGTTGAATCCATACGAATACAGGAGAGCAACTTATTGAATTATCCACAAATAAGGAGCTGAAATCAATGTTTAAACAAGGATATCACAAATAATGATTACACAAACAGATATGAATCAAAATGTTTCATTTTTATTTTATTTTTACGCCATAATTTTATCGTTTCAGACATTTGAATGTAACGTTTCTATTATCCCGGTATGACGAGTAACTTAACTTGAGGTTTCATGATCAGGTTTTTCGTAGAATATGCGGTCCATGGGCATATTTAGTTTAGAAACCATTTTTTTTTTGAAAAAAAAAACAGAACGACCTGAAACAACTCATGTCAATGCCGAAAACTTTTGGTTAGACGAATATGTTTGTGTTAAAAAGCTTCTATAATTGATTTATGTTCAAAATTCGGCAATAACTTAGGGAAAAAGATAATTAGTCTATGAATTCGTTGAAAACTCAGCTATTTCCAAAAATCATTTTACTCAAATCTGATAATGAACAACTAATTTATTATGTAGATACTATTTCATTTTCAGATATACTTAGGAATATTTTAATAACATTATTTAATTAACACTAAGCGTGGTCATTAGCAAATAATTTACTAGAAAATATTTTCTCACCTCAATTTTCGCAAAACGTCATCCTTTTTTGATTTTTTTTATCATCAGAAATTATGTTACAGAAGATTAAGTTACAGAAATCAGTTCTGCCAACTTAGCACTGTTTTTTTTGCCAAAAAATATTCTAAGGTTTCCTTTTTTCACATGTAAAAATTGTCGAGCGCACTTAAACAAGAGATAAAGCTTTCTTTTCTATAGCCAATGTGTACCAATGTCAAGGTATGCCAGGCATAAGTGTACAGACGCAATTGGTCTTACATTAAATTGAAATAACATTATTTATATAATATTTTCCAAATATTAATTCGCACTAATATTGATCGCAATCTTCATTTAAAATCTCTTAATTTTCTAGTAAATAAACTTAAAAATACTAAACTTATTGAGATGAGATTTTAGAATCATTGCTAAATTCTATTATCATAAAATAACCGCGAAAAGAACATATCGTGGTATTTTGTTGAATAGCAAAATAATAATAACTAAAGTAGCAAACTTTTTTCGTTAACATTAGTTATAAGAAAATATATTAATGACTCGATTCTACGGTTTGACAATCTTTAATAACATATAGGACCAAATTACGCGGTTTTTTTTACATATCATAATAAATAAATAAGTGCTTAAGTCAATCATAATATGATTTATACATATTTGATTACATGTATTAAAGTATAAGTGTTATGTCTTTAACTCTCAGTTTTCGTATATTTATAATTTTATTCTCGATAAACACAGTTTTGTTTTTTTATTTACGATTATGCATTTTTTGTTATTTATCTTACATTAGTAAAATTAAAATTATTGCAATAATGCAATATCTAAACATTGATAAAGTAAAAAAAATATTAATTGGAGTAATGAACATTTTTTTCTTATTAGAAATTACAAAAAAGTAATACTGCATAATTTCCATATACGTATACAACAAGAACCGTGTTGTTATTAATCTGCAAACCATAACATTTAACAAGGAAGTAGTCATAATATTATTAATAAATTGATTGATTCGTCCTTGTGATGCCTTATTAAACGATCTGGACTACAATCAGACTAAATAAAAAATGAATTCACACCATGCATCGATTCCATGGAACCAAAGCTGAATCACGATTCTGTAAAATACATTTTTTTTATGTGCATTCGCTAATATTTCGCCAATATTTTGGTGTTACATATTATGGTGTCATGTAAGGCTTCGCATATGATATATGTCGATACAATGCGAAAGGTCACCGCGTAAAATTAATACCGACATACTCTCACATAAATCGTCAGAATGAAATAATGCTCGTTATGAAATTCAGAGTCTATGAACAATCAATAATTTTTATGACGATAAATTACACGAATTTTTGTGATGTGTTCATTTTTGTAAACGGTTACATTTATTAATTACAAACGAGTATCGCCTACATTAATTTTTGCATCGAAAAAAAATATAACTTGCGTATGATAAATCGTATACGCAATATTCTGCAGCAAGGCTGTTTTAGAATTATTCATCTACTTTTTTTCATTTAAAAAAAATATATATCTGTTAACAAATCATCTTGAAACATCGCATGTGACACAAGATGCGCACAATATTTTATGATACCTCGACACTATGAATAAATTCGTAATAATAATTAAAGATTCCGCTCTTTAATGATCAATTTATTAGATACGTGCACTTCAATCGTAGTCAAAGATTAGGCATTCCCCATAAATTACTACCGTATCATCTTGTCGAGTTGTGGGCGACATAATAAATTTATTCAACGAACAAGGTTTGAGAAATAGTAAGAAATGTATACGAAATTATTTCAACAGCAATAAATATACCAAAACTTTTTACCATAAAAATGTAGTTGATTAAAAATTACAAGCAAATTTAATCCTACGTATTCCGATCGTTCCAGTAAATAAATAAATAAATAATGCGTACATAATAATAATATACATACGCGTACAATAAATGTCATTAGTATAAATAAATTTAATACTTAACCGTATAAAATATGAGTATATGTAAATACGGCAATTACGCGCAATGAAATCAATATCAATAGTTTTTAATATTTTTATTATTTATATATAATATTTACAAAAACATAAAAAAAATATTCATAATAACATATAATAAAAAAAATGTTCGTTTAACAAACTAACGTACGCGGCTGTTTAATTAATTATTTAAAATAATAATTAATTGCAGCCATATAATAATAATAATATAATATAATATTGCACTAAAAGAACTCTACATTAAACTCCTCACTGTCAAAATCATATTTTGGCAATTCTCCCAAACGTTCTGGCATTGACACCTGCAAATTAGATTGATAAATTAAAGTCATTGCAGGTTATTAATTTTTTTTCATTTAAATAATGACAATTTAACAATATGGTTATATGCATGATGATATAATATACCTGATACACGTCCATAAATTCTTCACTAAAAATTTATACTACAGGAGACTAAATATCAATCCTAAAACAATACGGTGAAATGTGATTTTGATTATTTTATATATTTTTATTTCAATCCAAATCATTTTTTTTTTAGTATTTAAGCGACTTTTTTTTAAACTTTTAACAATATTATTTAGTAAACTAGCTACTTTTTATTAAATATTCTACTTTTCAGCATAAAAGCGCGTCATCTGTTAATATTATAGCAAAACTATTTAATTACACTAACTAAGCTCGGTTTGATTCTTAGCTAAATATTATTATTATATTCATGTGCTTTTTTATTAGTACTACTGATTTTTGATTAGTAAGGCAAACATGCTGTTAATATGTGCTTATACTTTTGTAAGAAAAATCGTATTGAAATAACCTTGGGATTTTCAAAATCTAATATTCTTCATTTTCGGGACATGGATATCGCCAAATATTTCATTTTGAATCTATAAATATATATTTTATAACATATTAGGTGAATTAATTCATGAAAATGTGTTTTAAGTGATGCATGATGACGATAATTAATGCAATACTGATGAATTATATATGTTTTAATAATCTCAGAAAGAAAAAACATTAAATAAAGATTTTTAAAATGCAATTTATACTAATATCATTCGCAAAATAATAATAAGCAAAAATAAAGCGTTATTGTTTAAATAAAATTATAAATTACATGCCTAGTATTTAAATAAATAAATAAATTGTAATTATTATGTGTTTTAATGATTATTCACAATATTCTCTTTTTACACGTTTTTTGCACTAAATTGAAGTTTGTACGATTGTATAAAATATTAATTAATATCACACAGGGTTTCTGAACTAGACAATAATTTTATATAAGACTATATTTAGTCCATCAAATTATTTTCATATCGATTTATTTTATATTTATCTTTTATTATTCATATAGATTGTAATTTTAATCTGTCGTACAAATAGAGAATCCGGTGAATTTTATATGATAATTTTCTGATTTTTTTGGTTAATTTACCTTTGGATGAAAACCATTTTCATCCGCAGTATACGTCACATGTACTGGTGTACCATCAGGCGATATGTATTGATATGATCCTGTTATGACCTGAAATCATATTAAAAAAATATATTTATTTAATGGTAGTTAGTATTGTATTAAGATTCTGAAGTCAACTGATTAGACAATACTCGGAAGCGTAACCTTTCGTTCTCGGAATGGTAACTTTCCAAGGAATTCTATGTAGCGCTAGTTATTGTGATGCTTATAATCGAATTATAAAAAAATCGAAGTAATCGATATATTGTGTTTTAATACTTTTGCAATACCTCTTTTAATTCTTTTTCAACGTTTAAAAATAGATACCTTTAATTTTCTAACCTAAGAAATCAGATTTCCATAATTACTTTCTGTCATACATTTTGACTGCCCTTCTATTTTTTTAATCTCACCCCATTCCTTATTTCCAGATCCTCATAAAATATAAACATTTGATATTATAAACTGTAATCATATATAAAAAATATATTTATACATTAGAAGTAGGTTTTCTATTGTATTTTCATTCTGAACTGATTAGAACAAACAATATCCTGCGAAACCTGAATATATATCAGGGGCTTACGGTGGTGTTGATGTTGGGTGTGCTGAATGTGGAAAAAAATATTTAAAAAAATAAACCCTTTTTTTTAATGAATTTTATTATTATTTATACTTATAATTAATTCTATTCTTTGTTTTTGCGACATATTTTTTTCAATGGAACTATCGTAGTGTGCCCTTCTGTTTTAGTTTCATGAGTCTTTTTTTCTCCATTGATATTACTTTATTATGTCGCAAACACGATGAATAGAATTATTGAATATATAATAATAAAATTTATTAAAAAAAGCACTGCATTTTTTCCCACATTCAGTACACCCAACATTAAGTCCATCACTGATACGTACTACGTCACTGATATTTATATAGATTTTTAAAAATCTTTTTTTGCATAATGATATGAGACGAGATGGCTATCCAGAGGTATAACACTATTATGACTTTATGAACTCAACGCTAGTAATTGCTAGTCTTAAAAATAAAAAAAGACAAAATTTAAATACAAGAGCTTGAGCTACATTTTTTAATATAAAAATACAATTTTGGATTTCAGTTGAATCTAATAATTTTGATTGTTGTCTTACGTTACATGGATGTTTGGTTGAAATAAATTTTAAAGTAGACGAAGATGTTTCCAAAGTATTTTTAGAACACCTATATAACTTGATCCATTTTTTTGGAATATTTTCTGAATAGCAAGGACGAATCCTGAGTTTTTAGCACATTTTCTGGAGAACTAAACCAGTGAACTTAAGCTAAAGTGATTATGAAAATCTAATTGATTTTTTTAGTGACTGATTTAAAACAAACATACAAAGATATGCCAAAAGATTTCTTCGCGAGTTTGTCAGAAGAGTATTCCAATGTATCAAAACAAGCCATTATATTTTTACAACGTATTTGTGCAAGACAAGATTTTCTTATGATCCTGCAACGAAGTCAACGTATAGGAACAACGCCAGGTATAAGATTTCAACTCACCTGTGTCTGATATCAGAAAGATTTTCGATTTATGGACTCAAAATCTTCTTTTCGATTTGTGAAGTTTAGTTTAATCATATTTTTAAAATAAATGTTTTAATATCAGGTATTTTTATTTTTACTAATATGAATAACCCAACCCAAAAAAACACCTAATAAGAAGAGGTCCGTTAAAATTTCCAGATTTATCAAGTGTTCCATTGCAGAAAAAGTTTGGGAAACCCTCGATTAGACAACACTCAGATGGGTAAACTTCAGAGGAATTCCAGGTGACGCTAGTCATCATGATGCTTATAATAATAAAGTAATCAACATATTAGATTGTATTTGGAATACTTACAAAAACTTTTTTATTATCAACTGCTGTCAATACGCCTTTCTGCGATGCCGATATGCCATTAGCTGTCTGATAGCTAAAATAAATAGTAGAAAATTACGTAAAAAAATATTATAATTTTGCACAGTATCACGTTGCAATCATTAATTTCTACACTCTTGAATTGATACATTTTAAGCGCGCATACATACCGTTAAAGAAAAGAAAGTCAAAGTTTCTATATGAGTGGTCAAAAATGCTCGCGTTTACTTGGAATCATTGTAATTTATATAAATTGTACTAACTTGTAGCTGAACTGCGATGGGAAATCGCCGGTGTCATCTTGGTCGATCCACTCGGGATTGTCGGGATCCCATTTATACTTGATGCTTCCTCGGCCCTGGCTCCCACTATACTTTTTGGAATCGACGTCGTTTTCGGTTCTAGTCTTATGACCGCTTTGAGATCCTTGAGCGAATCTCGATGGCACAATTTTCTTGGACTCTCTCACGCCCGCGGATGCTTTCGTCAAATGCTTTGTTCCACGATTCGCATTTAAGTCCAATGTTTGCAGGGAAAGGTCACTGGCTTTGATTTTATACGATCCACCGAGCTTGATGTTGGGCGATGCCGTGCTCTGCGAAACGTGTGCGTCATTTTGATTGTCATACGCTTGATTCGATATTATTCCGTTAATGAGACTTTTAATGCCGACATTTCGGTTCAAATCGCTAGTCACTCCGCTGCCAGTTTCCGCCAATTTCAAACCTGTGGGAATTTTTTTAGTTAAATTAACTATCGCTATCGTGTTATTTTTTATATCTTCACCCGTGTATTGATCTGTACCTTTATTGTATAGGTTTCCACCTGCGTTACTATCTGCTCCATATCCAGTTCCAACATTCCCTTTGTAATTACCGGTATTTTGATTGGTTATATCTATACCTGTGCCATATCCAGTGACAATATTTTTATTGGAAGAATAATTATTAGTTTGCCCCCTGTGACTACCAGTATTTTGATCAGCATTTTGATTATATTCTGTTCCATATCCACTTCCAGTATTTTTATTAGAGGAATAACTGGCAGTATGTATGCCTGTTCCTTGTCCACTGCCGGTATTATTAGAGGAAAAACTGGCAGTATGTACACCTATTCCTTGTCCACTGCCGGTATCATTAGAGGAATAGCTGGAAGTATGTATACCTGTTCCTTGTCCACTGCCGGTATTTTTATTAGAGGAATAACTGGCAGAATGTATGCCTGTTCCTTGCCCACTGCCGGAATTATTAGAGGAATAACTTGTTGTATGTATGCCTGTTCCTTTTCCACTGCCGGAATTATTAGAGGAATAACTGGTTGTATGTATACCTGTTCCTTGTCCACTGCCGGTATTATTAGAGGAATAACTATCAGTATGTATACCTGTTTCATGTCCAGTGCCGGTATTTTTATTGGAGGAATAACTGGTAGTATGTATACCTGTTTCTTGTCCAATCCCAGTATTTTTATTAGAGGAATAACTGGCAGAATGTATACCTGTTCCTTGTCCACTGCCGGTGTTTTTAGTAGAAGAATAACTGCCAGTATGTATATCTGTTTGTATACTTGTTCCCTGTCCAATTCCAGTATTTTTATTAGAGGAATAACTATCAGTATGTGTACCTGTTCCTTCTCCAATACCAGTATTTTTATTAGAGGAATAACTAGCAGTATATATACCTGTTCCTTGTCCACTGCCGGTATTTTTATTAGAAGAGTAACTGCCGGTGTGTATACCTGTTCCTTGTCCACCGCCGGTATTATTAGAGGAATAACTGGCAGTATGTATACCTGTTCCCTGTTCAATTCCAGTATTTTTATTAGAGGAATAACTATCAGTATGTATACCTGCTCCTTGTCCACTGCTGGTATTTTTATTAGAAGAATAACTGGCAGTATGTACACCTGTTCCTTGTCCACTGCCGCTATTTTTATCAGAGGAATAACTATCAGTACGTATACCTGTTCCTTGTCTAATACTAGTATTTTTATTAGACGAATAATTATCAGTAGTCACTGTGGAACTTCCAGTATTTTGATTTGTGTTTACATTCTTTTTCACTTCTGTTACATGTGCACTGCCAGTATTTTTATTGGAGGAATAATCAGCAGTTCCTCTGTAACTGCCAGTATTCTGATTTTTATCATTATTATTATAATCTGTTCCCTGTCCAGTACCAGTATTTTTATTCGAAGAATAACTACCAGCAGTTCCTCTGTAACTACCGGTGTTTTGATTTTGATTTTTATTGTATTCCGTTTCCTGTACAGTGCCAGTATTTTTATTCGAAGAATAACTATCGATATTTCCCTTGCTTTGTTTTACTTCTGTTGCACTACCAGTATTTTTATTGGAAGAATAATTATTAGCAGTTCCTCTGTAACTGCCGCTATTCTGATTTTGATCTTTATTATAATCTGTTCCCTGTCCAGTACCAGTATTTTTATTAGAAGAATAACTACCAGCAGTTCCTCTGTAACTGCCAGTATTTTTATTTTTATTATATTCGGTTCCATGTCCTGTGGGAATATTCCCAAGATTTAGGTTTGCACCAGCTTTTATACCAATACCAATATTTTGATTGTGTTCGATTCCATATCCTGTGGGAATATTTATAATCGGTGGAGAATTGTTGTCACCACTTTTATAACTGCCAATAGTTAGACTTGCATTTGGATTTCTAATATTATTCGCTGTTTTTCCTTTTCCAAAATATTGAAATCCATATCCATCCGTATTTTTGTGGGACGAATAATTATCACTACTCGGTCTTGCATCTACATTGTTTTTGTAATTATCCGAATCATGTCCTGTGACTTTATTATAATTATTGGTGGTATCTTTATTGTAACCTTGTCTCTCTCCGCTATTACGATTGCTGTTATGGCGACCACTGTTTTGGTTTTGATTTTTAACCGTGTTGTTGTTGAATCCAGCCGTATTCCTTTCCACTTTGCTTCCACCAAGGAGTTCGTGGCCACCGACGTAATTATTTTTTGTCGATTTGCCGCCGCTGCTTCCGTTCAATTTGTGACTGAGAGAATTTCCGTCGTCCGTTTCTGCAGCATCAGTAGAAACCGACGTCGCAATTTGGTGTTGATTTTTAACGAATTTCGTACCAGATTTCGAATCATTATCGTTTGTTTGTCCGTATGCTGGTGATGATTCGGCTCGATTTCTTGTTGTATGCACTGTGCCATTAATCCCGCGCGATGATGACGTCGAATTTTTGATCTGGGTCGGCTTTGCGATTTTGAATCTTAACACTCCCCGGTCTTTGTCGAGATCTTCGTTAGGTTTTCGGTTGGAGTCTAGCGATATACCTTTGTCTTTGAAGAGCTCGTTCACGTGCGAGTCTGAGACGAACGGAGAAATGGTTTCGAATTTAGATGGGACATATTTTTTCTGTCCGCGAGTAATAGAGTTCTCGGATTTGGATGCTGTATCGATGCTCTTCGGTGTTGTCGTTATAACTTTTCGATTTTCTGTATGGACCGGCGAAAATGTGTATTGTTCGATCGGTTTTGCAGTTGTCGTCACTTTAGGAATGTACGGGAAATCTTTTACTGATTTCGGAGATATTGTCGTCGTTAGTCTGGGAAGATACGTGCTTTGTTCGCTGGATTTCGGTGATAGAGTCGTTTTTACTCTGGGTAAATAAGTATGTTCTTCTGATCGCGGAGATAATGTAGTCGTGACTCTGGGGATGTAAGTAAATTGTTCTGCTGATTTCGGAGCAAATGTTGTACTCACTTTAAATAATAAGTAAAATCTTCTTCTGATTTCGGTGATATCGTCGTGGTGATTTTTGGTTTATGGGTATAATTTTCTTCTGATCGGTCGGGATACGGCCGTAGTGACTCTTATAATGCGAGTATACTGTTCGCCTGATTTCGGTGATATAGTCGTTCTCACCCTGGGTAAATGAGTATGTTCTTCTGATCGCGGAGATAATGTTGTCGTGATTCTAGGGATGTAAGTATATTCTTCTGCAGATTTCTGAGACACTGTTGTCGGCACTCTGGGCAAGAACGTAAACGATTCCGCCGTACGCTTTGTCGTAGTTATTGGTGTTAATGTGTTTTCTTCGGCTGATTTTTCGACATGTGTTGCAGAATCATTATCGATTGTGTGGTACGGTCTTGTTTTGTCGTTAATATTATAATTTCCTTGTTTCACTAATTTTCTATTATGACTTGGCACCGATTCGCTTTTTGTATCGATCGATTCTTCGGATTCTCTCTTTGATGATTTAAACGCATTATTCGAGTAAATCGTTAATCTTTCGCTATTATTCGGTGTTTTATCTGTTGCGTCGACGATTTCCGTTGTCGTTTCAATGGAAATAGGATTTTTCCTCACGATGGTGATGTAGTTTTTGATCGGATTGATTTTGTTGTCGGTTTTATTTCTGGATTTTTCGTAGAACTCTCTGTTGGCTCCGTTTACGTATTCGTTGCTGTTCGCCGAATTAATTGCTGATTTATTGAAGTCGATTTTGACGCCACTCTGGTTCCTTTCGATCGTCATGTATTTCAATATCGGTCGCTTGCTCGTGTTAATCGATTCTTCTTCGCTGTAATTAGCATCGTTTGCACTGTCACTGTTGTCGGATTCGTTCGATTCATTAGACGCATTCAATGAATTTAATTTCTTTTTCGTAGACAGTTCCGTGAGCAATTGTCTGACTATCGGCGGAAACTGGCTTCGTTCTCGCACAGGCGGAACTGAATGGGACTGGAATCTTTTAGACACTTCTTCGACGCGTTTTTTGAATTTGTCAATATCCGGATAATTCTCTTTCTCGTTGGATTCCGATGATTCGCTCTTTTTCGACGAATTTTCAGACGAAGACGAGCCGTAATTGAATCGTAAACTTCCTCTCTGTTTGCTCGATAATGTGGTAACGAAATTATCAGCGAATCTCTGCGTAGTCGTTCTAAATTCGCTCGGATTTTCCGTCGTTATTATATTGAAGATTTTAGAATCTGTAGAATCGTTGAACGGAAACGATTTCGTCCCTTTTTTATATTCTTTGATAGATGATACTTTTACGTATTTGATCGGAGTATTGTTTACAGTTGTTATCGATGGATTTTCAGTTGTTTCGATGGTATTCTGCGTGGATGTTATTATATGATAATTTTCAGTTGTTTCTGACAATTCTACGCTGTCGACGATCACGGTCGTGTTACTGATGTCATCTAACAACAGCGGGAGTTCTGTCGGCTCTTTCAATATGTGATTGTGTTGCAAATCCGTATTGATCAAGTCGTCATCCTTGACGGTCGTTGTATAATAATTTTCATTATTTTCGATCGTCGTTACGTCACGTGTAGGTATTTGTGTAGTCGGTGATAACTTTTCGCTTTTTATTATAGGCAATACTCTCAGCATTCCAACTTCTCCAGATTCCGGCTTGTTGAACATGATCGAATATCTGTGTGGCCCATTGAACTCGCCGACAATAGATGCCGAAGACTTCACAGCGTTAATTAAAAGATTCTCAGATATATTTCGATTTTCATATTTGTCTAAATTAATTTCAGTCGTTTCTTCATTGTTATGAAAAATATCATTATTTGACTCGATGACGTCATTGCTTCCACTTTCCGATATATCACCTAATGTTGTATATTCTATATGACTAGTTGAATTTTTTAAGGCCGGTATAGCATTGTCAAAAACATCTCTGGTCGTTTTTGGAGTAGCTTTTACACACAAAACCAGAGATAAAATGACCTGTAAAATTATAAAATAAATTAAATAATTAGTATTTCGTTGTAATGAATGCCGCGTGATTTGAAATTCAATGGCATTAACGGATGCATGTCTATTTATTGATTAGACTGTAATAAAATGCAGTGTGAATATCAATTGCATAACGGGCTGAATACAAAATTTGGCAATGCACGTATTATTTCCGTGTTTGATTTCGCTAAATTAGAATTTAGGCGCGAAGAATTTAAAAAATATGCGCAAAAAACGTTTGCAATATATTTGTTTAAACGTTGAGAAATGTTTGCTCATCATAAACAGAATGTATTACATGCACATCAATAGATTTATTGTGTAACACATGATCACTATTAATTATGGTCGTTGAAATCACTGTATTTTTTTGTTGTTATTAATTCACACCACGATATATGTTTAGTTATTTGGCGACGATTTCTTTAAATGTATGGTACTCACGATGGCCTTTACTTTTACTCTTGACCACTCCATCGGCATTCGATTACTAATTCGCGGTAAGAGACGCGTTTGTATATATAAAATGAAAATAAAAGGAAGAAATGCCGGTTTGAAGGAGCATCTTCTCGAGCCGGATGAGGTCACTGGTGCCAATGACGGCAACTCGAAACCGCTGCCCCTTTCAAATGTGACGGCACTGTTATTTTTTTCTTCTTCTATATTTTGCGATGATGATAATATGCAGTTATGTAACCTATATCGATGTATAGTATGACTCAAAAATTATCTACCCATATTTTTGCATAAATATACATATCTGCAACGATTACCATTGCAAGTATATAACAATTCATGTAATTATCATAAATCATTCTAAATATATTATATATTGGCACATAATAAATAACACATTTTATTCTATAATTTTTGGGACATTTTATGTTAGCCGTAATTATCATATTGAATACGAAAAGCGCGATAAAGAGACTATTTTAAGATTATTTTATAATAAAGAAATCTGATACTAATATGTATTTAAAATAATGTCATTTAAAAACAAAATGAAGATATTAATTATATCGGTGGTATCTATTTTTTTTTAGACTTGAAATCCTTTTATTTATTAATTATTCATACAAACGATTCTTATTTTGTACGCCAGATAAGATCCAGATGATTCCGTGTTAATTAAATGTTTTATTATTTGAAATAAATCTAATTAAGTCCAGTTTAATAAAAAAAATATATTAGTTCCGGTTTTGTTCTGGTAAAATAACGCTATTTTCAGTTTTCAGTTCAGCTCTGAGAAATTGTTTTTATTTGTTTATGAACCGTTATTTTTTTTCGGTTCAGTTTCGAATTTTGATTCCGATATTAAAAATGTATTTAGTGGTTTTTGGTATTCGATTCACTTCCGGTTCGAAGTCCTGATGAAAACATTTAAAAAATAATCACTCGAATCTGAACAAAATATCGAAAAATTTGAATAAATAAAAATAATAACTATTTGAAGCAATTCTTTTGGACTGATGTCATTTCAAAACCGCGTAAAAAGAAAATCAAACCGAAAATATTTTTTAAGTTCGTTACGAATATTCTTGTGATAATGGAAACGATTTAAATAAATCTATAATAACAATTATTTAAACCAGATTTTCGTTTCTTTTACAACCATATACAAATAATATAGTGATAAATTACTAAGATGGGTAATGCCGTATTTCTAAATCGTGTAAAAAAGGGAATATGTATTATTTTACACCAATAATATGATAGTATGATTAATAAAATTATTCAATTATATTATGTAACTATTTAAATTAATCAAAATGTTATTTCGTGAAATCTAGTAATTTTTTATTAATATATATCGTAAAAATTGAGTGAAACGTCTTAGAAAAAATATTTAGCACGGTTTTTTTTACTTTTATAATTGCGTAAAGCAAAAAAGAGTGATTGATTAATATTTTTTGAACCGTATTATTTCAAAATCGTGTAAAATGTCGAATGTATGTATGTATGTATTGCAGATATTATACATTTTTGATGCTTAGTGTATTCTTAAAAATCTATAATTCGTCCTTAACCTTTTATTTGCGGATAGAAGCAATTTTTATTCAATTGTAACGCATTTTTTGGTTTGGAATTTTATAGTATTTATGTGTAAATGATAAATCATGGGTACTGAATTTAATTTCGTGAGAGAGTAAGTATTGTTTCATAAAAAAGAAGTGTTACAAGTAATTATAATAATTGAACAGTAGAATTTAATAATCGATTGATTTAATTCTTCTAAAGAATTATTATAATCGTTATCGCACTATGCCATTGCACACCTGTATATTTTATTATGGCAATTATAAACCGAAAGCACAGTTCAAATTAAAATAATAAGCACATTATCGAAAATCACGACGAAAAAAAATAGTAAAATTGTGTTTCTAATTGTAATAATTTATGTTTAAATTATGCCGGATAAAATATATTCAAGAATTACTCTTGAATATATTAAAATGATTGAATAAAGGATAATAATGTGGCATTAAAAAGAGATTATTGTGTAACATGTACTCACGATGGCCTTCACTCTTACTCTTGACCGCTCCATTGATGTCCGAAGAACGGTAGCACATACACCGCTAACCATCAGGATATCAGTTATTTATTAAGGACACAAGGAGACCGGAGAATCATCACGGACCACCACGGACTTTCTTTGTACAACGGACACTCTTTGCCTCTTCCAAATGTGGCCCGGCTTCGAATGCGTTTGCTGCAAGTCGATAGACTATTCGTCTATTTCTCCTACTTTTTTTTGATCGATGCACCTTTCACTACCACCACGTTACTCTTCTCTGAAATTTTCAATTTCTATCGGTGCTGACTGCGGTACAACTGGCATCCGACTGAAATGTCAGACGAAGACGATAATTATATAATTTGATTGTGTGTTAATTGTAAAGAAACGCATTGACCAACGCTGGAATTGCTCAAGTGAAATATTTGATCTGATGACGACGATGATGGTGTTGATATAGTATAAAAGCTCGTTGACACATTTTCTCAATGGCCTACAAATTCATTTATGTTTTCTGTTATAATACATTTTAAACATTTCTTATTAAAATCTTATATTAATATTAGAATAGTATTTGCTAGATAGAGATGCTTAATTATTTTTATTTTATTTATCTTACAACTTGATCGATATTTTAAATCTCCGGCTAGGATTTATAGATGATTTTCTTCAGAACAGATATTTTTAATATTAGATCTGCTTTTTTGCATTAAATTCATCTGTTATTTTTGCAAAAAAATTCACCAAAGTAAGTGTTTATAAGGTGAGAGATGTCATAATTTAAATTCGTTAATTATAATGAGTTTTGTAAATAGAAGACATTTTGTTTTTATTATTATATATAGGATTTTAATGAAATGCATTAGTTAAATCGCAGAATATTTCTTAATTATTCTAGTAACATCGTTATTCTATTCTTGGGTTTTGGGAATTTTATTGATTCTAAATACATACCCAAATTCGTGAATAATGTATTAATTGTAACGATACTGGAATAGTAAATTTGATCATCATGGCGTCAGCATATCCTTGTCATTGCAGAGGTTAAGTTGTCTATTAAGGATTTGTTTCATTTTTTTTAAATATATATTTACGGCTTAGCGCATATTTGCATGTCAATAAATATATATATATATATATATATAAATTTCATGGCTTGTTTAGATGTAAATTATTTGTATGGAATCTGCTCGTTAAGTGGTTTGCGTATTAAAACGCATTTTCGTTTGAAAAGCAAAAAAAAAATGGCTTTGCCATATGTTGAGATGCGTAATCTCTGACCCAAATTCGCTAATGAAAATTGAGGTATGGTCCATTTCTCATGGCGTATCGAGGCCTTCGATTAATATTTATATTTGATTATGAATAATAATATAAAAATATTTAATAGGTGCGCCATTGGTGATAATATGCATGAATCTCGATAGCTTAAAAAGTCAATGCTCAATTTTTATCTGTATATATTTTTAAATGGCATTCATGACAGTTATTAATGTAATTTATTGTTATAAAAATTAGAATTTCGTTTTAATAATTGCTATTAAAGTTTGCAAATGCAAAAACCATTTTGTTCACTTGAATTCCAGTTGATTCGCATGAATATATTAACAATGCTATTTTATTTTAATCAATCACTGCTTTCACTGTCGTTGGCGAAATTCTTTCGATAGCGATTTTTTTTCACCTTGATGAATCTCACTTAAACTTTAAATCAGTTCTGGCTCGATTCGTAAAATTCTGTATTCAAAATCGTAATTAATTACAACATTGTCTATAAGCTTATTAATAATTTAAAACCTGGAGTTATTATCTGAAAATATTAAATTCAATATCTGTAGTGCCCGTTTCGCACTTTAAAAGCTATTAAATTTCGATACTTTAGCAATTTAGTTAAATAAAATATTATTATTAGTGCTTAACCCAAACTTCGAACATTTATTAATTAATTAATTAGGCAAATACATCTTTACTTTATAATAAAATCTGATAAAAATATATGTTTTTTAAATAAAAATTGCTATGTTCAAACGCTTTTACTAAATATTATCACATTTAAATTAATAACTATAAAAAAAATACTACTCTAAAGGAAAGGTATTGACTTAATTAGAAATAAATTCTTTTACATTAGTATATAAATATTATAGACTGATTACTTACTTTATCCTTGAATCCAAGGGTATAGCCTCACAACATTGGATTCAAGTTTTATACGCATTTTATTTTTTAATTATATTTGTGTTTTATTGATGGGCTTAATGATAATGAAAGTGGTGAGATTGAAAGGGTCGGAATGGATTTAAAAGTCCGGTAGAAGGTTATTATGGTCTGTTTTTGATTTAATCTTCTTTTTTTCTAATTTTACCTAAGAATGATTCATTGAGAATGCATTTTGAGAGTCGAGGATTATGATATTTTTGTGAGTAGTCAATAGATTAGAAATTGAAGGATTTTTTTATTTATTTAGAAAGAGAGTTATAAAAGGATATGGCAAGAGATTAATATAATTATTTAAAGGCAGGATTTTATGATCTTTTTGTATAACAGCATTCCAGATGAATCAAGGGGCGTTAATGATTTGTCTTAGTAATACTTTACCTTGAATTTTTAAAAGAAAATGAAGCAAGGGAGAGTTTGCCGAAATATTAAACGACAAATAAATAGCATACTTCGTTCCATTTATAAGTCGTATTTGTTTTTGAAAGGTATTTTTTTTATTAAAGAGTACCACAAAATTCCAAAATATGATGAAGATTTAAAGAAATTCATTTTTTAATATACGTGACTTCAGTTTTTGTGTAATAAATTGTATTTAATTATTAAGAGTAAAATGTTAAAGCCAGGAACCAATGAGGAACATAATCATCTTTACATACTGTTTTTTATGAGCAGAACTTCAATTATAAACAAATGATACATTGAATTAGTAAATGAAGGGAAAACATCCGAATTAATCCAATAGAAAAATCATTATTCTCCATCGTGGCAATCTCAGTCCCCACAAAACTAAAATCTTCTAAAAAAAAATGGACGCCATACAGATCGTCAATAATATTGACTAAATATAAGAAATAAATCAGATGAAGTAAAAAATCATTTAAGTAAATATTTTGCATAGAAACTTACCAGCTTTTAAAAGAAGGGGATCAAAAAATTACACGGGAAACCAGAAATGTTAAGAAGATTTTTTTTAAATATATACTTATTAAAAAAAACATGGATTTCTTTCTGGAATACCTAATATATTCGTTTAGCATATTCATTGACGGCTAATTTTATTAATTTATAAATATATGGTGATCTTTAGTTATCCATCTTAATTTTA
>JAGXCT010036760.1:0-12925 GCA_022495035.1 Philopotamus ludificatus
AAATTCGTAATTAAGAAATAAACGCGAAATAGATGCTAAAATTTGTCATTTTAAAAGCTATTTTTTTAAAAAAATAGATACTAAAATATGTGTCTCTACGGATTACCCTTAGGCCCATAAAGCACACACATTGGGCCTCCAACTTCATGGGGCCTCAAAGTTCAATCTCAAAAAAACAAGAACAAGAATTGGGGCCCCTCATTTATGGGGATTTAGAGGCCCCTGAATTTCTTTAAAAAAAATGTAACATCGGGATAAACTAATAAAAAATAAAAGAAGCAATACAAAATTAAGAATTTTTCTTTGTATTTTTAAATTAAATGATGTGAAAAAAATATACTTCCAAAATATTGAAAAATATACATATTGATTTAAATCAGGGATGAACATACTGTTGATTTTAAAGTCGTTCGTGTGCTGTTACTAAAATCTAACGAACCTACCTAATCAAAAATATTGCAAATGTTCTTTACTTTTTAAATTTAAAAGTATTTATATTTTCTCAATGTGCGGCTTTATATTTTAAACAGTAAAGGGGCAGGGGTCAATTAAAGTTTTGCACACGGGTACCGCACACTTTCCGAGTAAAAAATGTGTATGCAGAATGCATATTATAGGATATACGAGTAGTTACGATATTTAAAGGAGGGGGCCTCAAAATTGAATTGCGCCTGGGTCCTTTCGAGTGCTAAACCCGCCAATCGATTTTGTGTTCTCGTGTATATAGTCAATCTGGGATCTTTGGAGAGATTCCCACCCAGTCCAGCTTACGACAGTGTCGAAGGTTTTTTTTTAGCCTACATAGACATAGCAGCTTTTTTGGATAATTCATCTGAGGGTATGAATATCCATAACACTGAAACCAGCTCGGGCTAGTTTATGGAATTGATTTAACTCTTTTTAGTCACTCAAAAATTAATTATATATATTTAATATTTACATTACGGCGAATTTTTCAGATGGCAATGACACGATACGTCACGCTATGTATACTCTACTCGGTCTTGTATTGGCATTGGTGGCGTTGCTCGTAGTATGCGTGGTTCTGTTGAAGCGTGCTGCTAAAGAACGACGGAGGGAACGTGACCTGGGAACCTTCTGACATCAGTGGGACAATACAAACTTTGAACAATCGTGGAGACGTAATATCAGCAATAATAAGTTGTGATATTTGTAAACAAAAGTTTGTATTGTCCGAGATATCAATTATGTATACGTTAATGTAAATATATTATTAATAAAGTAATGATTAATTAATTATTACCTTTAATGCATTGTTAGACGGAATTCTAAGCCATTACTGTCGAAAGAAATTCATAATATAAGTGCTTCGACCGTTCTTCTAATAAATTAGTATAGGAAAGGATCTGGAAAGAGTACAAACGGAATAGTTAACATGAAAAAGGAGTCACATAGGATACATTTATACGAAGGAATCTTACTCACATGGATTTGAATAAATTTTTATAAAACAATCCTTCAAATTGAGTAAAATGAAAGTTTTTATTGAAGATAAAATTACAGAAATGAATAAAAATAAAAATATTGCTCAGAACCGTTAGCTATTAACACATTCGTGGACAGTCTTGCATATGCACTCATTTTTTTTAATACGCATGGGACACGGATGCATTTGGCAGATTTTCGTCTACAGTTATCCACTTCGCCAAGGAGTTTGTGTACAAGTTTAACTTGTCTCATTAACTGAATACACATTTTTAGCTACTGCGTCTCATCCGCCAGGTATTTCTCTTACCGAGTCTCATTCGCCAGGGTTTTTTTTATGAATTGCATCGATTTTTAGTGTCCCAAGGCATACGCTTACAATTTTTAACTGTCGGTGAAAGTGTTAATATACCATATATAAGTATTGATTTTCATACATGTTTCTAAATACATTGGGTACTTGCAATATATACTTTTAAATAATATAACATACAAAAAGTTATTACTAAAAAACTTTAATTTCAAATAACGTACGACTGCACGAGAAGTTTAGTAAGCTTCGGGCGAACTCTATAAAAATATTTATTGATGTTATAACATATTTTATTAGCTCACTTGCTGCTCATGCATTCGTATGTGTTTATACATACATCTATATGTAAATGGAATCGGGAATGCTATTTAAAATAAATCCAACCCAAAACATTAGGAGTTAGCTGATCATATAATTGATATTTATATTTAAACTGCATCTAACTATCAGTTTCATTTGAATTATCTGATATGAAATATGACAATCTTAAAATGTATGTAATCGATATATAATATAAATGTAAAGATTATGTGTTAGTTAATCTGTGTATGTAAATAATTTCAAAAGTGAAGTTAATATACATTTAACCAATGATAAATATAATATTTTAGTGATATACACAAGAGAGAAAATGAGATTAATACACTGGATATTGAAAAATAATTATATTTTCAATTATAAAGCTACATGCATTATCACTTAATAATATAAGCAGGATATACCCGATGAATGAAAATATAAATAAATCTAAGATAATAAAGATTTGGACGTTTCCCGAATTACAGAAAAATATACGTATTTTTTTCTAATTTAAGAAGATAATATATATAAAATTTATTATCAAAAATACAAAAAAAATAACTCGCTACCATACTAAACTAAAAACGATTATTTAACTGACACCTCGATAAAATTTTCAACAACAAAAAAAATATATTTGGTATGAACTATTCGCATCGCCTTTTCAAAAAAAATTAATGTGAATATTAAATTTTAAAAAAAAAAATGGAATTACATGGAAGTATTATAAAAATAATAGCTCGCATAAATAAAATTTAACCACAATAATGATAACAAAAATACATACATACTACGCATACATACAACAATCAAATTTACTTCCCATATGTTATAAAACTAACACATTAAATAGCAAGTAAGGATAAAAACCTTGGTCAAAAAATAGTGAAACTGCAAAATCATTTCAACAAATTTAAACTCTAAAATGTTGACGTACATAACAATAAATAGTTTTCCATTAACCTAGTGAGCATTGGAGAACGATAACAAACATAAATGCGCATGATTTAACCCTTAAATGTATCTAGCTGCGGAACCGCAATACATTTACGAGCTTATAACTCATTTCACAGTCAATAAAAATTATTTTACTGCATGCCGTTGTAGAAGTGCAACAAATCTGAAACCAACGAGTTTTCAATTCAACTCCTAAATGACAGTTAGTACTAAATATTTCTTCGTCGGATGCAGGATTAAATTGATGCATTTAAGGGGTAAACATGCTAAACTCGTCAAATGCTATAAAAAATATTTTTAACACAACCAACAGGGTGAAATATTCAGATGAGTTTAAACCGATTCTCCGTTGTATGTAAACAAATGTAGAGAGATTAATAATATATATATATATAATCATAAAAGCACACAACCGTGTATTCTATAACCGTATTCCTAAACTTAGAATATTAATTATCAAGATATGTAACGTAAAAGACGTTAAGTTCGATGTCTGGAATATGTCAGCCTCTAATAGAATGGCATCTCTTGACGAAAACGAGTGACATGTGAAAATTTATACAATAGAACCTCGATTAAACTGACTAAAAACAAGGAAGTTTTCAGATATATTTATGTAATTTTACATAAAAATACGAAATTATGGAATTGAATATGGTGTTCCGGTACTCTTCAGTATTACGATAATAGCCCTCATTTAAAACAGTGAAAAGAAAAATCAACTCGAATGCTTTGGAACACTTTTTTGAGTACCCGATCTACCTGACTAACAATCGGAGGTTCTACTGTATATGAAAATAAGACATGAATACGCTCAAAAGTATTATATCTGATAATAAACAATAACAAAAAAAATCTGCAAATATAATAAATAATATGCACAAGAAAAGTTACAGATATCACATTTAATTTAATTTTAATTCCAAACCCAAATATTTAAAAAAAAATATTTTTTAACTCCACATAATATGCGTGTCTATATAGTAAACATTCTATTTAAACAACTACGATTACATTGATAAAGTTTAATTCATTATTTTCCCGAGTAGGATATTTATTGCATTGTATAAGAAAATGCGTAGTTTAACTTATTACTATTTCAATAAAAATCTTATGGAAAAATTAATACGTAACCTCCTTCATAATGGAATTTCTTTTAAGAAAACCTCAACCATATAAAATAGGCACATACATACAATGTAAAGTATATTTTTTTTATATATAAATACTAAATTTACGAATCAAAAATATATCTTTAATAATTAGCACAAACCATGTTTTATTAAATGATCATCGATAATGTTAATAACATTCTGATAATGTGACACATAAATAATACCTAAGGTATTAAGAGACATTCTTCATGCGATTAGTTATATAATATAAAATCGATAGTCGTTAATTTTCTGTGATATTATAATTCAGGTACATATTAATTCCTGAATGCATATATATATATATATATATACGTGCAGTCTCGTTATATATATACGTGCATTTTTTGCACGTACTCTTTGCAGATTTAATCTAACATTTCACCGTTGCGCCATTAATCATATCGCAACCCCTCTCATATATAAAAATCAGAGACATATTTATTCGCATACGCCGTTTATACAGTAATAACAAAGAAGACTGTATAAACACGGTATGGGTAATACTTTCTCGGGGACAATCGTATCAGTCTTTTCTCTGTTTTCTCATCATACAGATTGTAATTTTGAAAATTGTTTGGTATATGCGCCGCAGACATTTGAATAACATACCGTATTCGTATTAAAATCTTCAATTGCTGCAAATACACAAAAATTAAATAAACAAATAATTAAATGAGTACGGCGTAACAATGACGATACCTTTTTCTAGCACGACTTTCTCTCAACAACAAATCGCTAATGCATATAGTGCTATTAGACGCATCTATCAGATTCAACGTTAGCAGCGCTTCGTTCTTTTGCAGAGGATCTTGTTCAATATTTTCAACAATGGTTTTAAACTTTTTGTTAACCACGATTTCTTTGAACCTCATGCAATCTTCAACGGACCAGTCCGAATTTATAGGCGATACTCCTGAAAAAAAAATCATATCAATAATGTGAACCATAACTAACGTATTGATTTAATTTAACGAGCGTGAAAATACCGTAGAGTTTGGCTCTGATGGCTTGAGCCGGAATTCTCTTTAATTCGGCGGGTAATTCCCTCAGTTTATTCGTTTCGATCATTTCCAAATAGCCGCTGTCACAAAAATATACCGACGCCATATTATGAGACATTATGCTTTGAACTATTATCCTGAATACAAAAATGATTTATTTAGGAATACGTAATAGGAAACCGAATGAATATTATGCGATACTTCAACCATTGATGTGTTAGCGACATAAGCAACGTTAAATGTGAGCACTTATTTTATAAATCATGCATTTATCGATTTATTTCAACGATACAATTTCAATCTACATACGTGTTCTTTCATAATTAAGAAAAATATTTTCTCTTCAACACATTGTAGTCGAGAAAAAATATTTTTTTATGAAGATTCATAAAAATATAGGATTTATTGTCTGGTGATGGACGTCAGGTGTCAAAGATATATGATATCAGATCGCAAAAAAAATGTTTTCTGTGATATATTAACCCAAAATAAAACCATTATTTGTTTAATCATCATAATAGCAATCTAAATGTCATTAAAAGAATTGTGACATTTGGATATGTACAGCCCTAGTAAATTATCTGATGTCTTCGGAATTATCAAATCATTTTTACTCTTAATAATAAAATGTAATTCACAATTCTGGGCCGGAGAAAGAAGATAAAGGTGAAGAAACAAGGGGGCCGACTATTAAAAGTTGGTCCACGGTATGAAAAATCTCTCAATTCCAGTTGCGAATGTGTTAAAAAATTGCCAAACACTTGCTGTATCTGTTCCAATGAATATTTCCATGAAATTGCGTTTACCATTGAGTTTTTTATACTCGTCTTTATGGTTGGTTTTAAATTTTGTTTTGCTTTGTCTTCCCCTAGATCAGAGGTTCCCAACCCTGTGCCCGCGGGCGCCATGGTGCCCGCGGAACGATTCGGATGTGCCCGCCACTATTCAACCGAGACAGAATTTTTTTATAAACATTAATTAAAAATGTGAATTATTTTTATTTATTTGCTAGAGTTTTGATTTTTTAGTGTCTAGGTTTATTAAATCGTTAGATGCGTTTGTGATATTGTATGTATGAGTGGTTCCTTTTCTGACAGTACTTGTCGCAATTTGTCGTTAAGAGTGGTGCTCGCCACCCTATCGATATTTTAGAATGTGCTCTAGAGTACAAAAAGATTGGGAACCCCTGCCCTAGATATTTGTCTACCATATTTTTGTCACAGTCGTGACATCATGGTTGAGACGGAGGTGTCCTCCAGGTGGCAAAGACCCGCCTCAGGGTTATTAAGCCACTTAAATAATAATGTTAATAAATATTGAGTTGCCAAGTTAAGGATTCTAATATTGGGAGGTCCAGGGCAGCTGCCCCCCTTTGATAGGCCCTGATCTGATGTGATAAATGTAGTTAAAAAGGTCAAGGATAACAAATCACCAGGAATAGACAAAATTACAAAAGAATCTCAGGCAAGTTTTCCAATGCAGGATTCAGCAGAAATGCAAAATTGTGATTGGAAATTCCATTTTTGGATTTTGCAATGGACTTAGAACAAGAGATGCTCTTAACTGCATGAACTTCCTTCTCCAAAAATGCAAAGTTCCAGAAGAAAGCATGAAATATTCACAGCTGAACTGGATTGTGAGCTCCAGAATTGTTCCGGCTCGCTAAAATCGACAATTGTATGGAGAAAAAACAAAAACAAGTATATGATCGCCTACGTCCGGAATAAGAAATTCACAATACAAAAACAAAGCCAAGGGAAAAATACAATAGATAAAAAATCACAATGTTTACTTTAATGCGAACGGGCAAAAAAATTACCTTAAATCCAGCATGTAAAAATAGTGGTTTTTCTTTCGTTACCCCTAATTTTTTGTGATTCGTACTACAAAATTAAATGTTGAGACTAGGAATTAGTAGGATTTGTTTGTGACACAACAACAATGTGTTAATAAAAGTTTTCTATACATCCACATTCACACAAATGCATTATCATTTACAAAAAAACTTTAACATTTAATAAAAAAAAATAAAGGTCAATGCAAAAAAAAATACAAAATGGTATTTGTTGAATAACTACCTTCGCCATTTAACATCTTTTTCATGATAAGCCAAATAAACGCAACCAACAGTGGGTTTAGTCGCAATTGGTGACATATTATGATTTTGCACGTCTAACATTAATGCATTAAAACCATCTCGGTGAATTAACGATTGTACCTGTTAAGATCAAAAAGAAAATATTTCAACATCCACTCAAGAATAGTGACTTTCGACATATCAACTGATCACAATTCTAATCGATTTCATTTAATTAATCAATATCATTGCAAAATAAAATAGAAATAATTTATTATATATGAGTGTTAAATGTGAATAAAACCCAGATGAAAAATGTAATAGAATGCATAGATAGAAAAAAAAATTAAAATCATGTCAGTATTAATTTATATCTAAGTATGAATTGTTATTTTTGTAAAATGAAATCCAAAACAGATACGATGAAATGAAATAAATAACAAACGCACCATAAAATTAGAAGGATTAGCTGCCATTAATACAAAAACATTAAAATGTGATTTTCTCTCGGGCATTGTCGATGGCGGAAGCCCGTATACGGGCGTATAATTTGAATCAGCGGAATTTTTCTTATAATTATATGGCATAGGAGCATATCCTTCCTTGTTACTCGATACATCGCTAGTTATATTTTTTGAAGAACTAAAAAATTAAAATTGCATTAAATAAAAATAATAAAATATTGCTTATATAAAAAATGCAAATATTAACTTTTTTGACAATTCAATTTCCATATTGATGGCATCGTTAACATTCCACGGCAGATTGAACGGTGGAATTCGTATAAATATTTCTACAGCATTCGTATCGGAAGATACTCGTCGACATAGCACCGATGTCTCGGGAGGGATAATTTTATTCAAATATTGCAAGTGTTCATTGTTCAGTGGAGGTACATTATGCAGAGATAACTTTAAAACCTGATAAAATATAAAAAAACACGATTTTAACAACCACATTCAATTGTAATAAGAATAAATTACGCTGACGGAAATTTTTTGACCTGCACTGGAAACGAATTGAGAACGCTCGATATTCTATCCAATCGGATCACATCTTTAATTGACACTCTCTCTGAATAACCATAATCAATATATGTGGCCATCAGATCTTTATCGGAATACGTCAAGTTCTTTGAATTATATTTCAATACCCCTCTTAACCTGAAAAATATATAATAATCAACATAAAAGATTAATATTAAAATAAATGAGAAGCGATAGCTAATTCGTACGTACCAATTTCCTGAGGATGACTTAATAAGATATCTAACGTTTGGCATTAGATCAACGGGACCAATTGACGTTTGATACGCTTCTTTGAGAAGTGGGGTACTAATAGCTTTTTGTATAATTTTTTCCAACTGAATCCATTTTTCGTTGCGGATTTGCGCATAAATTGTGCCATCAGCCTGAACGCTACATATAAATATGTTGGATATACCCTAAAAAGGCGAAGATCATAATTATTTCATGAATTAATGTCAATTAAAAACAATTGCATGAACTAAAAGTCAGAGGGGGACAGGGATAAACCACCTGCATCAACTTACTATAATATCAAGAAGTAACGTTACCTTGTCCTGATTCTTAGTGCAAGATTTGAAGAGTACAGTTCGATTTTAATTTATTTTTTAAATAAATATTACAACGATGGCAACAACGCAATGGAAAGTGCGAGGAATATTAAGGCAGTATAAGGAAATCCCTAAAATGAAGGTCGATAATCAACTTAATTTCAATACAAGGGTTGGGCCACCACTGTATTGACGAAAAAGGTGAGTCTTCGCGCTATTATGAGACCCCGACTACCATTCGAGAGTCTGATAGAACACAAAAACTCAACGAGTGTCTCGTAACTGGCAAATGATGATGGGGATCAAAAAATAAATGTAAAGCTGTGTCAATGATGGTTCCTAAATTACGAGTCGTAAAGTAGTCTGAAGACGATTCTGATCCCGGAAAATCTGTAGAGCTCAATGAGGACTACCTGCAAACCTTGGTGGAACAAAATTCCATCATAACTATTGAGGAACTAGCAGAGAAGCTAGGCGCAACAGCCCTAGAGAGTCCTGACATAATCCAACCTCATCCTTCTCCATTTTATCCGGTCTGCCGCTACATCACTCCATCTTCCGGTAAGTTTCAGTGATGCAGTGTCCCTCTGTACACAGTACAACCACCCCGATCTTCAAAAAAAGCAACTTAAGTTATAAGACGAAAGGTGTTCTTCCATCAGGATAATGCTCGGCCACATAAAGCGAGGATGGTATTACAAAAGCTGGATTAGTTTGAACAGAAAATAATTTGCAGATTTCAATGGGAAAAATTCCGTAGTCTTCAAAATCATTTAGACAAAAAAAATATGAATTCCATAGACGATGTCGATCATTCACGGTCAGGTGAATTTTGGAAGAGGGTCTTTGCAAATCAGATAGATGGAGAGCATTGAAGAACATATTTTAGATTAAAAAAGGCATTATTTATAGGATGACCAAATACATACTGCAGAGAGCTGAGGCGGTTTTACTTCTTGCGACATCTGTTGAATCAAAACTGTATTCAAGTTAACATCCTGTTCTGTGCTTGTATCATAGAGTACTACTGTTACGGGATCTTCGTCCTCGGTGTCATAAGGTATTTCGCAGACCTCGGCGATTAAAACTTTACCAACTAACATGTCAGACAAAATCTGAGCGTTGCAGATATCGTCGACAGAAAATTGTTCAAGACCAGACAGCTGACATAATATTGCCTAAAAAAAATACAAATGAATGAAAATATAAATGCTACATTAATACCATACGATTCGAAATAAAATTTACTTGAGGAGGCAACACAAGGAACTTATTAGGCAAATCGTAAAAGCTATGAAATGGATGATTTTCTTCATCGCCGGTGTCGGGTAAGAAACACAGGGCAGTTTTGTTGTGCGAGTCGATATTTAAAATCCTAGACCTCAACCATCCGTCATTGCATTTTAGTGCATACCAAGCGTCGTTTATAATACGACGTGTCGGTTTAAAATCGTCTAAGTAATGCAACTCCATATCGGTATTCAGAGACTCAAAAGCATCCTGTGAATAAAAACTCTACATTAGTACCCTTAAATTATATTTAATTAATATAATACAACTCACGCTATATTCTTCGCCTATAATACGTATCCAAATTTCAACAGTAGAAGCGGCCGACATTACAAATACATTCCATTGTAAATCTGCAGGATATTGTAGTGACGGCGGATAAAATAATTCGTTTACACTGGAGGTGGATGACGAAGTTGAACTAATTTCAATTACTTCATTGTCTCGCTAAAAAATATAAATACAGATTTAAAAATTGCCCGAATCGAATAATTAAAACAAGTATAATATTAATATATTAAATAATTTACATCATCGTTGGGTAATATGATCGTTAATTCATTAACGCCCTTCTCGAATTTAACACTGCGTGAACTTTGCAGCAGTTCCAACCAATCATCGGGAAGCTTTTCCTGATATTTATCACTGTAAATTTATAAATAAATATTTGTCATAATATAAATGCAACAAATGTTATAAACAATATGATCGCATATAAAAATCAACATACAGATACAATTCCGGTAATTTTTTTGCTATGAAGCCGTTCGGAGAAGAGTTTATTATTTCCAAAAGACGTTGTAGTGCAATGTCTTTTGAGGTCGAAGGTTTTTCTTGGTCCTTTTTACACAGACTTTTCAAAGCTTCAAAGCAAACTTTTTCTATAGCCATTTCCATCGTACTCTCGGAATTAGGATACGTGTTAAACGTCTCGTTTTGAATCTATATGCAAAAAATATTTGATTATTTTACGTATTTTAAAGTGAAAATAGAGTAAAAAATTGATCGAGAAGTGATTACCTTCAGAGAACAATCGTATGAAGCCTTCGCGCGTCCTTTTCTCAGTAATTCGTGGGTCTTAAATTCTGGAATCGGCATTTTTTTTAATTCGCAATATCTCAAAAGACGACCTTTATTCTCTTTAAAGCCGTCATCGAAATTCAATTTACTGAGCTCTTTGTTGATATTATTAATTTTTTCTTGAACTTTACTGTATTCCTGAAATAAAAATGTAAAATTACATAAAAACCTGAGAAATTGAATAATAGTTAAATGCTATATTTTCCAGGATTTTAACACATTCAATTAACTACCACCAAAATACGCTAGGGCGTCAGAAGTAATATGGCGGGAAATCAGAATTAATATTCTGTGATGGAAATTCCAAAAAATATATAGATGTTTTAGAAGATTTGGAAAAAAAAACTATGCACATTTATAGAAGATGGAGTCCCATGGAATAAATCCGGTAAAACAACTTTTTGGAAATTCAATCAAAGTCTCCATATTTTGACTTGGCCTGGACAATCTCCAGATATGAACCCAATCGAAAATGTCTGGCATGTTTTTTAAATATATGTAGGATAATGCCTACAGGTTGAAATCGGAAGGGCGCGGGAGTGTATTATTAAAACCACGTTAGTCTATACAAGTTCGTTTATTAAGGGCCGGAGCGCGACCAACCCAAAGCTCAGACCAACGTACACAAAATATTTCAATCACAATGGAAAACCGTTATTCGGTATGCATACATCCCTTTCTGGCCAACCCCTAGCATACTTCACCTTGACAACACTGTTACTTAAATTAAATATACACGGCCTCTTATGACAAATCATCCGTCCTGGGATGAGGCCAACCATGGTTGTATTTTGGCTAGTGGTCACTGCTGCTACCGGCTGGTACTACACCACGCGGATAATCAAGTTTTTCCCAAATTTCTTTAATTGTTGCAAAGATCTAAATTACTAATTTGTTTTAATTTAATGATTAACATAGACAACTTGAACCTTTTACTCGCAATACTCATTCCAATCTTACTCTCTACATCGAAATCATACTTCCGTTCTTCATCTCTCAATACCAATAAAACTTTATCTTCTAAATTAAAAGTAGATTCACTTGTTATCACATGAGGCTCCTCTTCAGCTGATGGCAATGGCTCGGTTGCCACATCAGCTTCATCGTCACACGATGAAACTCCTTCTGATGGCAATGGCTCGGTGGCCACATCAGCTTCATCGTCACACGATGAAATTCCTCCTTCTGATGGCAACGGCTCCTCTTCAGCTGATGGCCATGGCTCGGTTGCCACATCAGCTTCGTCTTCACACAATAAAACTCCTTCTGATGGCAACGGCTCCTCTTCAGCTGATGCCAATGGCTCGGTTGTCACATCAGCTTTATCGTCACACAATGAAACTCCTTTTAATGGCAACGGCTCCTCTTCAGCTGATGGCAATGGCTCGGTAGCCACATCAGCTCCATCGTCACATGATGAAATTCCTCCTTCTGATGGCAACGGCTCCTCTGCAACCTGCAGCTCGATCTCGTCCAAAGCTAGGTTTGATTGCTCTTCACTTGTCCTCTCGTGGTTGGTGGTACCACAATCACCACGTGGTTTCCGTTTAGCTGGCTTCCTCTCAAGAAGCGGATAATGCCACTTTTTGGAGTCTGCTGCCGGCTCTTCCGACGTCATCTTCTTGAAGATCTCGAGGCTCCTTTTTAAGGATTCTAGCGAAGTGGCGCTGTATATCTTCGGCCCAGGAATCCCGTTGATGATGTATGTCATCGTGGCCTCCTCGCTGA
>JAGXCT010036760.1:17871-52033 GCA_022495035.1 Philopotamus ludificatus
TACGACGTATGATATAAGGGTTCGGTGAACGCGCATATGAAACTGGTGGGGTTCAATACTTCCAATGAGGTTAAGAACCACTGTTTTAGGGCAAAAACTCATTCCGATTTGTTAAAATAAGGTTTAAATAAGATGGAAATCATTAGATAATATGTAAGGGACATTTCTAAAATCCTCAAGTCATGTAATCTGCCATTATTGTGATGAAAAATAATACTACTTATATTTAACCAAATTTTTTTAATCAAATTCTGGTCAAATTTGTCTAAATATCCCCAATATTTTATCAGCGTTTATTGTGGATGGAGCTTTTTTTACTAGGAGGGTATATTTCATAAATGTGAAAGTTTGTTGTTTAAATAACTAAAATTTAGAAATTAGATTTGATCCCTTGGGGACGAAATTAGTGCCTGTCATAAAATATACAATGTCGTAAAATCATAAAATATACAATGTCATAAATGAAGTTGAAACCAAATGGAGCAAAACAGGTATAAAATATATATTTTTAAGTAATAACAAAAGAAAGGTTTTCGTTTTATCTATCCATCTACTGCACAAAAAGAGAATTGAATATATATGTATCTTCAATGGTGATTCGAAGCTAAAATTGATGAGTTACATATAATTATTAAAAAGTTTCATTTAATAGCAAGTCTGACACCACCGTTTATATTTATTTTATTCTTAATTAATATATTTGATATTTAAAAGTAATCTTGTAAATATATATATCAAAGCTATATATTTATTTTTATAAAGTATAATGTTTACATTCGTGGCAAAAGTGTTGATACAAATGACACGAAAATCAACAGTAATGTCAAATTACTGAACATTTTAAAAGTTTTAGTATTTCGAGAGTTGAATTCTGATCACATCCTACCTACAAACGCCTTTCTAATAAAAATGGCCGAAACACGATCTAGATTGAACAATATATGGCCACGGATATTGTCGTGCTAAAAAAATCGTACAGAATGACATTACTTGCATTTAAACAATGCAACGGGTTTGACATAGATATGATAAAAACTCGTAAGTAGTACATGGTGCGACGAGAGCTGACAGGGGGGCAGCCGCTCGCCGGCCGACGTGGCAGGCGGGGGCGCAGCTCGCGCGGCAGCAGACCGCAACACACCAGACTTGCCAACCGACTCCCGTCACCAACCAGGGCTGCCAACTGCTCGACCCGATAAAAAAAAAACTTGCAATTCCTAAATATAATTTTGCAGCATTCCACCCACGCGCTCATTTAACAAACACGAACGCACACGACAATATGCTAATTAAGCAATTGAATAAATTTACAGAGTGACCCGATGACATATTTATGCATTTCAAACGTCAAACTGAGGATAATTCGCGCGCATCTCTCAGAATATTCAAATCACAAAAATTCAAACAAAATTCTGATTGTACATTTAAATAGTGTTGTATATTATACGGCAATCGTATTAATACATTATTTAAATAAATATGCAATTCGTACCAGTGCTGCAATAATATTTATTTTTTTAATCGTTGGTCCTAATACCGTAAATACATACCAATGCATTTTTAGCGTTGACATTAATGCAAAGATAAAGTAGAGCAGAATGAGAAGTCATTACAATCGTCGCAAATCATATCTATAATGCGCAGTTTATCTGATGCAAATATTACATTGCAACATTTAATAATAAATCCGTTAGACGTCTCATTAAATATGCTAATATTTTTTTATTGGACAATTTATACATGTTTTTGCTCCAAAATACACACTGAAGCTAATGTTTTGCCTCCATTTCAGACGAACTTAGCAGTTTGAAACGTTTTCTATAATATTTTGGCTATACAGGTGACCCCCGTTCATCGCGGGGGTTACGTTCTGGATATGCCCGCAATAAGCGAAATTTCGCGATCAACAGGGGATTTAAAAAAACATTTTAGAATTTGAAAAAAAAACACTTTATTAATAAAATAAACATTATATATACCCAGGCACGATAACTGTCAAGTAATGCATTACAACGACGTTTTAGAGCACTCACTCGCTCGTAATCTTCGACGTTCTCTTCTAATAATTCCATGCATTGGTTGTGAAGTGAAATATCATTTTCAAAAGTTCGGACACATCATTTTCAAGGAACGTATGACAGTCCATTTCCTGCAGCTCTTCATTGGTTAAGGGTTAGCTAAGTGATTTTAACAAAGTCTGAATATCATCTACATCAACACCTTGGATACCTCCGGAAATGGCTTAAAGACTTACATTATTCTAGTAATAACCTTTCCGAACACCCTTCATACTCGACTGGTTGTCTTGGCTTACATAATATTAAATTGTTTCCACTAAACTTGCATCTTTATCACCTTCATCTGTTTATTCAACATTACACTGAAGGATAAACCTAAATGCACTGACTCAACCCTGATAACCATGTACCAGCGGTCTTTTGTCTCACTCACACACGTAACTTATATGTGCATGTGTAGCATGTGAATGAGCGAGAAATAAAGATGCACGAATGTGTCACCATTCATTATGACAATTCCTGGGACGTGTCGAGGACAGATAAGTGCCCACAAAAAATATATTTAAAAAAAAGCGTTATGACGAATCCGCGATGAAAGGGGGTTTCCTGTACAGTCAAAAGATAGCAACTTATCGTCCTGAGAGTAAAGAGATATTGTGAAAATTATCACGGAGTTATTTATACAGTCAACCCTCCTATAACGTTTCCTGTAAATCCCTATTTTCTACAAAATTATAATATTTTTAAAGTCAATTTAGATATATCGTAAATCTATTTACGATATATCTAAATTTCATCTATCTCTTTGTTTAACAAGGAAATTTGTAAAAAGCAACGATTTAGAGGAAACGCTATAGGAGGGCTGACTGTACCAGACACTACACAAAATACAGCCGGGGGCGCACCGTCCATATGGCCAAATTGTGCAGTGCACACAGTCGCCGGAAAATTAGATACGCCGAGTGGAAGCTACTGATCACTGGAATTATGGAAGAGAGAATCCATTATGGAAAGTCATGGGAAACGATTCAAAAGTGCGGATTTACCTTTTGGCGCGACAGGCGACGCCCAGGGCCTCCAAAACCCAAATATTTAAATATTTTTTTGTTAATTAAAAATATTAATTCATGCGATTAGCGATTATATTTCGAATCATATTCACTGACTGTTCCGACAGACTAAGTTGTATTACTCATTGATTTTATTCATGATATTATACTGGCCGGGGGCAGTAGCGAATTTCCCCTTAAGCGCATAAGGCGCGCGCCTGGGGCCTCATAATTCAGTTCTCAAAACGATTTTTTTCCATAGCAACAGTATTCCCTAAATTAAATTAAAAAATGAATAACGCCAGCTCATATTTCTAATAATATGAATCGACTATTCTGCTGACCATGATCCATGGATTTAGGCGCGGAACAAAGGTAGGGCATCTGGGCACTCGGCATATAGACCTGCTTGGCCCTCCATTTTTCTATAAATAATTGTAGCATCGAGATCGCTAATATCAATCATCGAGAAGCTAATAAAAAAAAAGAAGAAAGAGAAGCACCAATGATAATTAAAATGTTATTTTTTGCTTTTTTTCTAAAACACGCCACTGCCAGGAGGTATGTCAATGGAAGATAAGAATTACCTCTGCACGTTTGTAAACTTAAATATTTAATTTATGTGGTTAGTTTAGTATTTTAATGTCATCTATACTTCGTTGAATAAATAATTATAAAACAAATAATATAAATTTAAAACCAAATAAATTAATATTAAAATTACTCAGTGTCGTGGTTTGGCACTGGGGGAATGTAAGTGTGAGATACTCATTCCTCATGCATCTTTAAAATCTTTATTGAATCTGCATATGGTTAAATAAATAAATAATAAAAAAAAGGCCAAGAGAATTCTTTATCTACATTAATCCTCCAAAGAAGCATCTTTTTACCATATATCCTGTGGAACCATTGGTTTCAATCACCCGTATTCCGCAATCGCACTCTTCTTGAAAGTCAATGCTATCAACTAAGTTCATATCAACTATTGAATAAGTTGAGAAAGCATTGTTAGCATTGCAAGAACAAATTTAACAAGTTAAATATTAGTCTTGCTTACAATCAAAGTATCTCTACTGTAATCGTTCCAACGCTTAATCAATAGCAGTCCAATGTATTATTTTTTGTGTTGGATGTCCAAGGTCCATTTTTAGTGAATTTATTAAATAATGTTAATGGGAAAAAAGTAATTGTAATTGAGATTTCCCTCTAAAAAAAAGAATTTCCTCCACCATTTTAAGGTCTTGCCCATAATACAATATGACGTTGCTAGTTGATTAGTCATGATCATATGAATCACTGTTGGCTTATAAAGAACTTCATTATGGATAGAAATATTCATAGCTCCTTCTCATCAATTGTGACAAATGCTTTCTACTGAGTCTTGTGACGATTCTCTTATTCTACCAAGCTAAAGCCTTTTTTTGCATTTCAAGAAACAGTTTCATTTTAGAAAAGTGGTTTTATCTCTTCTAGAACATTAACTTTATATTAATTTTATCAAAAAATGTTTAGACATTATGGACAAAGCACTGCAAAGAGCTAAAGAATAATAGTTGCCGAGCATTCTCCTTGTCTACCTGTTAACTGAGATTAAATTAGTCAGTTCGCCATTTTCGCACCATTTGGAGATATTTATTTATTATTTACTAATTTAAAGGCAATGCATGATTGGCTTTACAGAGTGATTCAATTCGCCAATCACGTCATAGTGGTAAAAAAAGTTAAAACATATAAACAGTAAAAATCATTTTAAAAAGTATAAACTAAAAATAATAAATAATGTATATAGCCTAATTAATATAACATAATTAGCCAAGTGTTTGAACATGGTAATAGGTCTGGTTACCGGAGAGCTTCGGAGAGCACCTGTTTCACATTTGTTGGAAGAAAAATCACACGAGAATGTGCTCGATGGTAGAGAGGTGGCGCCCATAAGCGCAACTCGCACAGTTCAAGGGGGTTATGTACTGCGCCAAGCAACAGCCTAAAGAAGTGCTTTGCCAAGTAAATTGACCTTCTTTTCTCGAGAGTTACATATCTCAGGCAACCCTGAATCCATGCGCTGGGGTAAAAGTAAGGTAACCTCAGGTAAAATCCAAATTGTCAATCCTTCATGTATAGATATCTTAAGAAATTCATCTGGATTTTTTCTACTCTGATGATATTCGAAACGTCATATGGCCCCCGGATACTAATTCAAGTAAACTCCGAACTAATGTATCTAACCTTAAAACCTTAGAGCTTCAAGAATGTTAGGCTTTGTTTGAGAAATTCTATTACATACTTCGTATATATGTGAATTGAACCTAAATTTAAAGTCAAACACAATTCCCAGATTTCCCAGATTAACGAGTGCCTGGGAAGAGTTACGTTCCCAAATGGTATGACAATATATCAGACAATCAATATATTATTGACTACAGTCAGCCCTCCTATAGGGGTTCCTCTAAATTGCTGTTTTTTACAAAATTCATTGTCAACCAAAGAGCATTAACCTTAATTTTGGTTGGGCAATGTATTATAGATATACGAAATATCTAAATGGTCCTTAAAAATATTAGAATTTTGTAAAAAACAGCTATTTATAGGAAACGTTATAGGAGGGTTGACTGTATATATAATATGTCTTGCGAGACACAAAGGGGGCAACAACATTTTTTTAGATGACTTTTATTTATCACGCGATATAAACCATGTATTATTCTAGAGAAAACACGTTATATCCAATAAATAAATATGAACTTTGATCTCATATCAATATTATATCATTTACTATAGATAATTTCTATAAATAGATAAAATATAATCTAATATTTTTTGCGTGATTAAAATATACGATACTTGGATTTTATCTATATTGGAATATTGCTCGAAATCAAAATCGCTTTAATTATAATGCATAATAATTTAATCTCAATTTATTATATACGTTTTAATCGTGAAACACGCGTAACAATTTGTTTATCTAACAAATTATCTTAAAAAAAAATGGCCATTCCATTGTCATGTATAATAAAATTAATATTTAATCGCCGTACGTTATCTCGCCAAGGAATATTATTATTATTGCAATATCGTCACAGAAATCATGAAACGAATTCATCTGAATAAATATATGCATTCGGTCCCAATTTAGACATTATCCAAAGCAATCGTGACTCACGCTCGCAACAAACAAATATTTCAATCCGTGTCAAAATTACTTTAGACCCGACGGCGACGGTTAAAGTCAAATGCATTTGCCTAATGCTGTTGACACAATGACCAGACGAAATGCAATGCACTATTATAACGCAATCTGAACTTATTAATGCGTTTAAAATGCAATGTTTCAGCGTTAACGAGCGTCGTTTAATTGATAACGCTATCGATTACGTCACGATTCAAGGCCAATGTATTCTTACGACGGTTAACATTCCAGACTATCAGACAATAATTTGTTTAAGCGTATCAGTGTATATTTGTAATGATATGCATGTGTAATCAGTTGGTATTTGTTGCAGCGCAACTTGAAATCGACGATAACAATGAGCGGCGGGACGACTTTCTCCCAACGACGCAATATATACAAGTCGCACGGTGGATCAAAGGTTTTCAATGTTGTTGATGAAAAAAATAAAAGATGAATTTATATAATAACCAATATCTTTATTTAACCAAATTTTATGTCCATACATTTGATTAGCATATCGAGGTGGTAGTGATTAAATTTTTATATATGATGTAGGTATATAAACACGCATAAAGAAATGGTTCAAAACGATCAAAACAAGTTTGCCAAAAATATAATAGAAATTGAAGTTGGGTTGTTCATGTAAACGGAGGTTTTCTCATACTTCGTTCGGTACATGGTTCTAATGCATAAAACAAAGTGTGATACATCAAAAATATTTTATTATTTGTTACCGCCGCGGGTTTTAAAAAATTACAGTTTGTCAATATTAAAATATGTATCAGTGTGGTTTACTTTTTTTTAATGAGAAATTAATGTTTTACATGTATGATACATTGTGCCCGACATGTAGAACAAGTTTTTCCAGTTTTACAATTTTTTACATACGGAATTTTAAACCAAAATAAAACGCACAGATTAGAAGAGTATGAAACGTAGGTTATTATTATTTCATACACGCATTATTCCTTCTTTGTGGCCTGCTGTTTGGCTTGATGGGCCTGTAGCACGGCGATGGCCTCCTCCACCTTCGCCTTCAGCGACTCTCCATGCTCCAACATATGCAGCAGTTCAGAGTTGTCGATTTCCAACAACATGCCGGTGATTTTGCCGGCCAACTCGGCGTGCATTCTTTGGATGAGAGGGAACAAGCGCTCTCCGAGCATCTGCTTTTGTTCTTGCAACGGAGCGGAAGCCAGCATGGACGCTGTCAAAGGCTCCTGTCCTTGGATGTGCACGGCTTGTTGCGGCGCCGGAGGATTACGCATATTAGAAGTGTATTTGTAGCTCGGCGGTCGACCAGCAACAGGCATAGTCGGTCTAATATTGGCGACGGCTCCTTGTTGTCCGGTGATCGGCCTGGCCGGAGGTGTATTACGGAGAGCGGCTTGATTGAGAACGCGGGGTGTCGGGCGGAAGGATCCTTGCATATTTTGATATGCAGATGCTGCAGCTTGGGCATTGGGGCGAACTTGGGGTTGTGCTTGCCAACGAGGCGAAGCCCGCATCGGTGTCATCTGAGCGGGGCCGTAGAATCGTTGAGCCGGTGGAATAGTCGGAACAAAATAACCTGCTCCACCTCCCGGTTGGTAAATCTGACTCATACTCATCTGCTGCACGCGCACATTCGACATACGCTGAATGTACTGCGATGCCAGATGAGCCTTGCGCTCTTCCTTGCGTTGAGCCAGAGCAACATAGAGAGGTTTGCTTCCCATAATACGGCCATTCATCTCGGTGACAGCCTTGGTGGCCTCCTCGGGAGAATTGAAACAAACGAAACCAAATCCTTTGCTACGCCCTTCTTCCAACATAACCTGAAAAAAATATTAATTATTAAATAATTACATTTAAATCGTGACTGAATAATTAAATGCTACATTGCAACAACTATTGATCGTCTATCGTCGTATAATTAATTAGCTCGAAATACATGCAATTGAGATATAAAAACTGAAATCCACGTTAAAAAATGAAAAATGTCCCCGAGCGATACTATTTTGTGACAATTCGTTGAATCAAAAGAAAGAATGATGCAATAATATTCAAAATAAATAATTGAAAAATTTACGAACTTTTACGGAGGTGATGGTTCCGAAGCTCATAAACTCCTTGCGGAGCCTTTCATCGTCGATGGTATCGTCCAGATTTTTAACATACAAATTGACTCCTTGGTAACGACTGAGCCTTTCGATTTTCAGTTGTTCGAATTTACGTGTCAGTTCCTTCTGACGCTCGGTCTTCTTTTGAGCGCGGCCGACGTACATGGGTTTGCCTTCGACGAGCTCCTTTCCGTTCAGTTCGACGACGGCCTGGCCCGCCGCGTCGGGGTCTTCGAACGCGACGAAACCAAAGCCGAGCGAGACGCCGTTGCATTCGTTGCTCATCACTTTGTGGCTGGTGATTCGGCCGTACTTCTCGAACATTTCACGAAGCATGTCGTCGGTTATGTCCTCGCCGAAGTTCTTGACGTAGACATTGGTGAACAGCTTGGCTTTTTCTCCGAGTTCCTTTTCGCGTTCCTTCCTCGGGATGAACCTGCCGACGTATACTTTCTTGCCGTTGAGCAACATGCCGTTGACTTTATCGATGGACTTGCTAGCGGCTTCTTCGGTCTCGAAGTGAACGAAGCCGTAACCCTTGGAGGCTCCGGTCTCGTCTTGAGCGATTTTGCAACTCAGGATGTTTCCAAAGGCGGAGAAGGTGTCATATATAGACTTATTGTCAATATTTTTATCGAGGTTCTTGATGAAGATGTTGCCGACACCAGAGCGGCGCAAGGAGGGATCCCGCTGCGACCACATAATCCTGATGGGACGTCCCTTCATCATGTCAAAGTTCATGGTATCGAGGGCGCGCTCGGCTGCAAGAGAAAAGATAGGTTAGAGCGGGCAAACCACGTGCGCAAGTGCCGCTGTCAAATACTCACCATCGGCCGGCTGCTGGAAGTTGACGTAGGCGTAGCCCAACGAGCGGCGGCTCGTGACGTCGCGGCACACGCGGATGGAAAGCACGGGGCCAGACGTCGAGAACTTGTCGAACAGCATTGCCTCGTTGATGTCATAGTGGAGGTCCCCTACGTACAGGGACGCCATGGGGTAGTTCGGTGGGCCAGGATTCATGGTCACCAAACGCTAATTATCTTCAGCTTCAATATGTAAACATTAAAGCGCCCAAAAGTGCTCGAATGTCACACTCGCGTTTTTCAAAATGGCCGAAGAAACGTTATAGCCCACGTTGTACACGCGTCCGCCAACACCGATATAAATTTTTTCCGTACGATTTTCACAACTTTTACTATTTTTTTGTATATTTTATGTTAATTTTAATATTTTTTTTGTATTTTATAAGATTATTTCACGGAATTGTCGAGGATTGTGTGTCCTAGTCCATTAGGAGACACAACCTCACGTGAAAAGACCCTTCTCATAAGAGGTAGAGGCGGTGAAAGGGGGCGGGGCCTATCTTATATACCCATATCCCCACTCCGCGGCAACTTATGGCGACGCGTGCGAACCTGCACGCCATCAAATGCACCAGCAACGTGCTCGACTTTCAATTTTAACTATATAAAACCGAAAAACGCACCACCTAAAACAATTCATATTTAGTTAAATCAAATATTAATATCTTTTTCGGCACGGAAAATTGAATTCGTTGAATATAAATAACACGTTTTTTTTACAACCGGCCGCAAATATAAGGGGCAATGATTATTATTATCCCTTTAAATATATTAAAATAAAAATAACATGTGATTGTTAAACACGGCTATACAAAAATGTACATTACATACCTAAAAACGTTTGATCTGTTTACAATTTATATTATTTTGCACGTTTTGCTCCCAAAAACTGTTAACCACTCGAGCGCCGACAATTCACTGGTGAATTACAATACGAGCTAAAATTGTACCGGCGCTGTGTACCTAAGATGAAAATTACAATTTAATTAAATATGAACAATTTATCCATATTTATAATATGGCACACCCCAATACAATCTTTTACATTTTTTTTACCATTTCTCAATACAAAATTTTATATAAAATAATATTTATAATTATACCTGAACGGCGATATTTATAAAAATATCAAGCAAACTAAAATAAGTAGGCGGTGAATATATAAAAATATATTGAAATTCACTCATAATTTGTGTTTATTCATTATTTTTACTATTTCAAGCTATTTAAATTTAATAATTATTAATAAAAAATAAAAAAAATTCTAGATCGGAGTATTCGGTATGGCGTTTAGCTTGAAAAAGTTTGCGCCACGTGGTTATTTTCTTATGGCGGCATTCAACGATAAGGTTAAATGCTCGACGTAGAAATAATCAGACTCCATTTGGATGAATCACAATCTGTTTAAAATTTGATATAGTATTTAGATCTTGGACGCGACATTGATCGGACAATGCTGAGACCTTTGATATCCGATGAAGAATAGATTCAATTTAAACGTGGATGCGTCCCACAGGACGTCTGCATAAGACTCTTGAAAGAAGTCCAATATACCTCCCTCCATGGTTGAAAGTTGTCTCCTTTTCGGCGATTTTGATTTTCTGATCCACATACGAAATTTTTCAATCGATCGCCAGTTTTATTTTAGAGCATAATTAGTGTTTCTAGAATAATCTTAAGTATGTGAAGTTTATGACCGCCTTTGTCTTGAAATATTATTAAATTTGTATTTTACTGTTACTTTGGGCTGAACTTAAACAAAGGAGCAAGGGTCCCTCGGCCAAACCAGGTATACGGCTTTAATATTCGCATTTCTATTATATTTCTTGAGAAACCTTTTAAGCATTTTAACAAGTGATAGCGATTTCTAAAAGTCTTCGAAATAAGAAACATATTAAACATTGAAACAAAAACACATGCAAATTTTGACATGGTCTATAGAAAAAATACTACTTATCTCAAAAACGGTTGGAAAACCATCATCCTTTAAAGCTTTGTTTACTTAATTTTTTTTGAAATAAGAAAAAATCACAGGTATCATGCTTGGCGAATACGGAGCCTGAGGCATCATAATGATGTTCTTAACCAAAATTTTATTCCACTTTTTCCATTTCATCCCCATGTAAAAAATCGTTGAACACACCAAAAGAACAAAGTAAGCCTCCAATATTGCTATCAATGTCAAGATACGTCAGGATCTCAGATCTTTTCATTATAATATTTAAATCATTATTTAGTTATTAATATTTAATTCGGAATAATGTGAACGTTTGTTTTAATTAAATATTATTAATCTTATTTAACGTCAATTTATTAGGAATTAAATTCTAATGTATTTATTATGCAGTTTAAAATAGATTATAGCCAAAATTATGTTAAAGTAAATATAATTGTTCACAATATCTTTCTCCAGTTAATATTCAACGGTTATTCATCATAGACCTGGGTTAATATTCATAAAAAAATCATAAGAAGGTAGGCATAATTTAAATATGTAACATTTTATTATTCAATCTATTGTACATCACTACAGACATCTTTTTTAATCGCTGCTTTTTTTATTGTTGTAATAAATACGAAAGCTCTATTGTCGGGAACTAATTGAATTCTTACATCAGCTATGCCTCTCTTTGTTTTTTTCTTTACGTTCACATTATCTAATGCCATTTTAACGGCAGTATCGGAATCTATTTGATTAATCTCATGTGGTAACAATTTTAAACGGTAAACATCTTTTCCATCCACCTAAAATATTTTAACAAATTTTTAATATATCATGGTTAATAAATTTAAAACATTAACACGGCATTAAACTTACGAAACAAACAAAATCTAATTTAAAATTACGATCGATGGCAGGCCAATTTTGTTCTAATACATTTTCATTCCAATTTATTTCTGAATCGGTGTTGATCCGGTGATCGGCAGTAATAAAACCGGCCCACAATTCCGATGCAAAGTGAGGAATAATCGGAGATAACATAATTATTTGAGCGGCTAAAGAAAGCTCAAACTCTTTACTCAATGGTATAAATTTCTCAGGAGTTCGCTGAAATTAACAAAAAAAAATTGCAATGTTCGTTCCGATTAATAAATTAATGTTCAGTAATTCCTCACCCTAAGTGCATTTGTTAAACCTTGCATTCTGGATATTGCGATACTTAACTGGTGCGATGTGCTATAATTATATGTAGCTGATGAAATGAAATAATTTCTCGAATCCCACAATTTACGTTCCATCGTTTCAAACTCTTTTGAATTGATAATGTCATTTTTATCGTCGATTTTGGAGCAATTAGCGCGGCTATTAATAAACTCGTTCAAGGTCATCCATAACCTATTTTGCCAGTTGATTACCCCAGGAAGAGCTAAAAATAAACATAAAAATATTTTTTTATACAATAATAGGTTGTTCGGAAAGAAATCCATGATTTTTGGGTTCAGTTTTAGTTCAGACACAGCAGATTGCACATCTTTTAGAGATATTTATTTTATTTTACTGTTCGTTATGTTTACTTTTCATTATTCAAATCCTTCTTTTAATGAAGGGTGATATGGCGAAACCAGAAATCAACAATCAATATGTTATAAACCAATGTGTATTGTAACAACTAGAGAGATTACATCAAATATGAAGCTGGGAAGTGTTTCCTCATCCGTAATACATACTTAGGCTTAAGACCTTCCGATTAGTTTTTATTTAGGTCCATAGAACATTCATAAACCTAGCAGTGCCGATGAGGTCTATTAGGGAAACCAAGTTTTTGATTTTTCTCGAATAACTCTTTTGATATAAATTCTGCATGTCATAAACTTTCTGTATTTTTCTAACAAAGTCTAAAGAATAAATATTATAAATAACCTCTTGATCTTTATTGTCCGCAATTACAAAAAAAATAAAAACAATAATATTCACTCCCATCCAGTATAATGTGCCGAGTGTGAGTGAAACGTACTGGTGACACGTGCTGCGAGAGCTCAGTCCACGGCGGGGCATCGCTGGATGTGCGTGTCATTTATGCTACAATTGATTAGTAGAAAAATCCAAAATATCTACCAAATTATAAAGAATTCATCAATATATTGACTTGAAATGCTTGAGGTCTCTGATAGACTCACTTTGGACGTCTCGATTGTTTTCGAGCCCCGTGACGGATCAGTTATGTGAAGAAAAAAATATAGACGACGAAAAAAACGATCTAGAAACTAATTTTAAATCTAAACCACCTAGTTTTTTCAGAAAGGGAATTGAAAAATTATTTAGGTAGTAGGAATTAGTTATAAACATCATGATCATCATCATAGGCGCAACAAGTCCTATTGTAAAGCGCTAGCTTCATTCAACATCCTACACCATTCTATCCGGTCTGCCACCACGTCGCTCCATCTTCCGATAAGTTTCAATGATGCAGTGTCCCTCTGTATCAGTACAACCACCTCAGCCTTGGTCTTTTTTTCCTCCGGGGACAGGAAGGCTTGTTAACCATTAGCTTTTTCAACGGCTGACTGTCCCGCATCCTTAACATGTGACTGGTCCACCGGAGTCTGGCCACTCTGACGACAGCTGTGACCGGTATATCTCCTCGTTGCTTTAGATACATCATTATTATTAGTTTTCTTTGAGAGGAATTTCAGCCGTAGATGCTTTTGAAGTCCAAAGTATATTATAGATTAGTATAAGTCACCCCTAATCCAGGGTCTTTGCCACCTGGAGGGCAATACGCAATCACCGCCACTGACTACAGTCCTTGATTTCTTCGATCCACCTGCCAAGCTCCTGCAAAAAAGCGTCCAACTCAATTCTGTGGCCAAGGTTGCGATGGTCACTCTCTAAGTTTACTAGGCTGTCCGATTACGGATCAAGTCACCAGTCATGAGCCCAGGAGCTGAGCTGTCAAGTGGATTGGATCCGATAGGATGCTATGGACACCTACAGTAGCACACACATCATCGAAACATCACGGAAAGCGACCCGGGTCGCTCATAGTTCTGTAAAATCTGTTGAACCATTACTGCACCTAACCGCAATTTATATATGTAAATTAAAAAACATAAACTTATTCCTAAAATAATGGATTTCCTTCCGAATGATCTAATATTACAAGTAAATGTATTTGTCACATGATAAACTTACTATCTAAAGACCAGCGCCTGTTAGATAAAGGCGAAACATCAGACAGCATTAGTAATCTAGTTGTATCGCAGCCGTATGTGTCCATGAATTCAGACGGATTGACTCCGTTATATTTGGATTTGCTCATTTTCTCCCACGTAATTGCGACTGGAAGTTTATCGTTCTTCGTAACTCCTTCTCCGGCATTTTCGTCGACAATTGTAACATCCTCTGCCGGTATATATTTACCAGTCTTCCTAATTTGAAAAGATTTCCCGAAAACCATACCTTGCACGAGTAATCTTTTAAAGGGCTCCCTCTCTGGCAATTTACCGATTGAATATAAAAAGTGGTTTATAAATCTAGCGTAATACAGATGTAGTACAGCATGCTCTTTTCCTCCTATATATACGTCGACTGGTACATTTGACCAAACGTTACTCTTGTTGAACATATTAGTCGTATTTTTATTATCGAGGTATCTAAGAAAGTACCACGACGAGTCTACAAACGTATCCATGGTGTCTGTCTCTCTCACTGCATTTCCTCCGCAATCCGGACATTTTGTATTATACCAATCATCGACATTTTTTAGTGGTGATTGACAATTTCTATCTAATACTTCGATATCGGGCAATACGACAGGTAATTGTTCGGATGGAACAGCCCTCGGGCCACACGACTTACAAAACACAATCGGTATCGGAGTACCCCAATATCGTTGTCTCGATATCAGCCAATCTTTCAATTTAGAACTGACTTCAAAACCACCGACATTTTTAAGTTTAGCTATTTTACACACCTTGTTCCGTAATCCATCGATATCCGATTGCAATGTATTTATTACTTGATTATCATCTATATAAGATATATTTGCTTTCAATGCAAACATTTTATCATTCTCGTTTACGATTGGACATCCTATATGAGCATCCGAACCTTCCGGAAAAACAAAATCGTTATCAACAAAAACAGGCAATTCTTCATTAGTTATTGGATTTAAAGCAACGACGCACAGCTTTTTATAATTATCCTTTTCATATAATACTAATCTGTCATCATTCAATATACTATGAGTGGGCACTAATAAAAATTTGGAATATAACAACGATTCTGGCTTATCTGTCCAGCCGGTTAAATTTTTTACGTAGCTTGATGATGATTTTGTATACATTAATTCGAAATCTATTGAGATGCCATTACATTCGCCTATCCAATGTTTTTGTAACTGTATTATATCCCTCCAATCTTCCAGTGTTGAATCGTTCAATCCGTCATATAAATCTTTTGCAAAATGAGTCGTCTTTATAAACCACTGGTTTAATAATTTCCGCTCTATTTTAGCGCCGGACCGCCACGAACATCCATTTACGTCAACTTGTTCGTCAGCTAACACAGTTTGATCTACCGGATCCCAATTGACAAAAGCCTGAAATATTTGCTACAATATAATAAATCTGTATACTTATCAACATAATATATCAATTGCACAAACCTCTTTTTTATAAACTAAACCGGATTTAAATAATTCTAAAAATAGTGCTTGTGTCCATTTATAATAGCTAGGATGAGATGTGTTGATTTCTCTATCCCAATCAAAATTACAACCTAATTTATTCAACTGTTCTTTCATTTTTAATATATTATCTTCGGTCCAAACCTTCGGAGATATTTTATTATCAATTGCCGCATTCTCTGCATGTAAACCAAATGCATCCCACCCCATGGGGTGTATGACTTGCATACCGTTCATTCGTCGAAATCGTGCTATACTATCAGAAATAGAATAGACTCGTACGTGTCCCATATGAAGCTGTCCAGAAGGATATGGAAACATTGATAAAACATAATATTTCTCTTTTTTGGGTAGTACATTATTTACAGATTTGGAAACGTAATCTTTCCAGTAATTTTCAATATCAAATTTTAATTGAACTGTCAATTCTTCACCCTAAAAAAGTAGATTGCATAAAAATAATGTGTAATTTGATATGGATTTCATTATTTTATATAATTATACCCATTTTCGTATACCACGAACCCCCATCCTCCACATTTTGTGTTGGGATATCTCAACTTAACCTATTTTCATCATTATGTTTTTGACATAGAGTAAATGTTGCAAGTTAAAATAATTATTTGAAGGATGGCAATATTTTTATAAATACAATTCATAGATAAAAAATAATGCGAAATTATATTTTTGATTTATTATGATGGGGACTGCATTTTTTAAAAATATGTACAGTAAAATCTCGTTTTTACGCTTTTAACCGTTTGGACGCCACGCCATGCAGGCACGAGAAATCGGTCTGACCACCAGCGCCACGCCGTGCAGACAAGGGAACGCTACTACGAATTTATTTATGAATAAATAATGGTGGCGTACGGTAAAAATCCATATAATTGGCATGGCGATTAAAGGGTTAAATAAACTGTTAAAAAATACAATTTGAGGGAAAACGTAGATTCGAGGTTAAAAAAACTTATTAAAATAAAGAAGTATTATAAAAAATTAATTCCTAGCACGTAAAACGTGATTTCACTGTAAACGTATTTTTATATAATAATAAAAGCACACATTGGTCTTATCCCCCAATTGTGAATTATATATCTGTACCTATGAATCGTCTACTTTTTTTATTATCTACAATAAAAAACTACATATCCATGCCGTGTTTGATTCTTATCAACAGTAGTGATTTAGCTTACTATTTTTTTTATAAACAATACTGTGTATTTAATCTCAATCATCTTAGCAATAATTTAATTGTGAGTTAGTGACGCTAGTCCCAGTCTTTTCGTTATATCAATTCGCTTTATTTTTAGATTTTTTTTAAACTCTTGGATTATTTTTAGTTGTCACTTTCGTCACGTGGGACATGAATGAAAGGTTTTTGAGAAAAAATAATTCACAACACTAATTGTAATTAACCAAAAACTCTATGCAAAAACATCGTGCCTGTGGCAATAGAAGTGAATATTGTTTTTTTTTTCGCTATTGCGGACGATAAATATCTATGATTATTTATAATATTTATTCTTTAGACTTTTTTAGACAAATACAAAATGTTTGTGACATATAGGATTTATATCAAAAACATGGGATGTCGATGGGGTCCCAAATAGACCCCACCCCATTGACACGACTAGGTTAAATGTAATTATCATTAGGGCGTGGTCTAGCATCCCACTACTAAGACAACAATTATGTGGCCAGACAGGAATTTAGAAATCTGTTAATTTTTTGTTTATGTAATGGCTTCTCGCCTAAAAAGTTCTTGATTTGCACAATGTACAAGGTCAAATGTTTTTATGATTGCAACCATTTATTCTTTGCAAATTCTACTTAGAAAAGATAGGTTCTATCTTTTTCAATGCACTGTCGTAAATAGGAATAAATAAAAAGTGTCAATAATTAGATAAATATATTTTTTATATTGATATAAAATACAGCACCGCTTATATAAACTCTAAACTAAAAATAAATAATAATAAATTAAATGTAAGACGGAATTTTTATTTTTGTATGTGGATTACAAAATATACATATAATCAAAATTTTGATGTGTCAAATGATATAAAAGTAATTGACCAAACTATGAATAACAAGTGCTTCCCATAATACCCTTTGCTATTGAAATTGATGAAGCATAATTGATATAAAAATGTAAATGCATAAATAATAATATGTAAGGATTTATAATTTGTAACAGATTCATATACAAAAATATATCACACACCGCTAGGAACTAAAAAAAAAAACTTGCGATCATCGATCTCAAGTTCTCAGCTTGCATATGATGGATTGGTTCTTCGGGACTTAAATCTGCCGTCGTCTATAGCTTCGAAATTCTGAACTCGGATCGGACGATCCCCACGAAATAGCATCGTCATGAATATAAAAAATGCAGATGCCATTTTCGACATAAAATTCAAGCAGCCAAATAAAAACGGAGACGATCTTTCAATAAAAATACCCATTTCATGGATAAGTTTCAAGGTAAATTCTCCTAAAAATTGGATAGCTTTAAAAGCCCCCGTAATTAACGACAACACAATAACAAATAAAAATTTAATGGAAAGAATTATTGAAAAACTGTCCAAAGATCGTAATGCAGATATATCATATTGATTGGATTTGTCAAACGAGTGAGCGTTATTGCTGTCGAGAGGTTGGTTTGAATCTTCCGGTGGAAATTCATCGTCGGGCAGATGACGCAGTGACTCGAGGCAGAAAACTATCTCAGAGTTTTCTAGCTGCACGGATAGCAAACGAAACCAATGGCAGCCGAGCGGCAGCGGGTCCAAGTCGGCGAAAAGGGCAGAGCCCTGCTCTTGGAGTCCGGCTGCCAGGTCGGGTGCGACTCGTTGGACCTGAATGGCGAGGTCCGCCAAGCGAGCGGCCAGCACGCGCTCCGAACGGGCCAGCCGCACGAACGCGCGATGGCTCCTGCGCAGCAACTGCTGGCCCTCATAGCGGCCTGCGAAGACTGCGCCCTCGAGCCGGGCGGCCTCCAGCACGCGCCGAAGTCCCACGTACGTCACCATACCGCTAGTGAAATTCGGCAAACCGCCGTCTGACAGCTGTCATGGCGCGCTGCAGCCAACAAAAACGTACGCAGTGATACCAACCAAAGAAATAAAGTAAAATTTCAAATGAAATCCTCTGAATGTGACGTCCAATTCCTGCTTTTATCAGCCGTAGACTTAATTAAAGTGTCCGAAGGTAATTTCCTAATCACCTTGACATTTCACAATCAATTTATTGATGACCAATGTAAACTGCCACTTTCGGACAGCGATCAACACATTCCGCCTTGAAAAAATCTTCATATGCAGATTTACATTGCAGTGATCTTAAAACTAAATTTAATTTAGCATCATTGTATCACATTTTCCAAAAATTAGTATCCCGTACAGTGGAACCTTGTTCTAAATATCTAATTCATCGTTCATTTTCTATAAAAATAATGTTAAAAATCCCGCATCCATCGTTCCCCGTTCTAGTCATAAAATCATGGTCCCGCCAAACATTCTACCCCAAATTATCGTTTTTGCCAAACATTCATTGATAAATACATTTGGTGTAACCTCCATCCAAGTGTTGTAAAGCCTGCTTACCGCTCATGCTTCCTCCATTGACTTATTTTCGCACGTCAGTATTGGACGTGGCGGCGATGGCGGTCGGGTACATTCAAGGTTTCATAGATTTCACGTTACTATGAGGAGCCAGGCCGCTATCCAAGCCAATTTGCTGAGGTGTGTGCTACAGGAGGTGCCCGTAGCAACCGATCAGACCGTAAATTAAATTGTTATAGTTGCAATCCTCACGTAGACGGCTCACGGTATTAATAAAGCCAAGATAACCTGGAGGATGACCGTCACAGCCCCGAAAAAGATTGTGTAGTGTCCGGGTGGCAAAGACCCACCGCAGGGTTTGAAGGCCACTTAAATAATAAAAATATGATCTACGCGAAGAAAGCTAGAATTCTAGCCGAGGGAATGAAAAGAAGTTGAAAGAAATCTAGAATAAAAACAAGTTGATTTAGCAAAGTGTGGTAAATCATATAGAATGAGCTTGAGAAAATTATTTTAAAGTTACTTTTATTATGCATTTGTGACTCTTTTATCATTTTTCTAAATTCTTCTCTTATTAAAAGGTCCCTTGAAAAACAACGAATCAAGGTCCCACTGTATCAGTCTAGGAGCGTCGAAGGTTAATCATTACTCATTGACATATACATACATTTTAAATATTAGAATGTGTTCAATTTTTTCCTAAAACTATAATACTTTGTATAATATAAACAAAATTTGATAAAAAAAAAAACTCTCCTACAGCGATAATTGTCCTTTTGTTTTCTTGACTTTGGGAATACCAAAAAGTTGCACGAGATCGGGTCCGGCGAATGTGGAGACTGATATCAGTCAGGAGAGGATTTTTTTTTATCAAACCTTGTACATACGATATCTCTAATATTAGTATTTAAAAATTCTAAATATTAGATTAAATTATAAATTTATCCAGTCTTTAACCAAAGTTATTTTAACCACTCAACTGCCGAACATGAAATAATTATCGGATTTACGCCACCGAGCAAATATCCAAGCACTGATTAATTTTTATAAACAGTTTACTGATAGCATACTAATCAATCATATTTAGCGTCCGACCCGAGAGTCGACGTGGAGGGAATCAACACATGATTTGGCATTTAAGTGGTTAAATTTATAATTTGAAATTATCTATAAAACCGCCGAATATTAAATAATGAAATCATAAGATTAATCCACAATATTATCTTATCTGAGGAGGTTTTTCTATTAATCTTCATAAAAACTTACATATTTTTAGTTTTTAAAATTAAATATTTTTCAACGCCTTTACTTAGGAACACATTTTATAAACAGAAAAAGACTAGCTCTTCTTAATTGTATCAAAGAGTTTTCTAGCTATATCTGAGGGGACAGGAACATTTCGAGGGAAGGCAAAACATTAGTCGCGGTATATAGTATAGTTATAACCCGGAACATAAAAAATTAGATGTTTTAAGGCGACGCTGGCATCAGGCTTCTATTGAGGGGCGCTAAATCGATCGAGCATAATATAAGTCGCAAAAAAGAATCGGCGCCTCCGGCGATTTCATTTTTCAAATTCTTAAATTCAAACGAGCGCATAGATAATTGCAAAATATAAATATTCATTACATAAAGGTACTTAGTCGTTAAAAGTAAATAAAAACATATTTGTAATATAAAGATTTTAATTACATAAAAACAAAATCTATAGACCGAGACCGGCTCAATCTTTTACATGCGAAAGAGAGGACGGGGGAGGTCGGGGTCGGCGCCGGGTCGACGTCGCTAGAGCCACACGGCGGCCTGCACATATTCGCCGCTATGTCGGTCCCCGAGTCGCTTCCGTCGTAAAAGGTCGAGTCGGCGGCTCTCTAAATATATAAAAATATTTACATCGTCGCTAATGTAAATAGACTTTGCGTCGTATTGCAGTTAAAAAAATCTCGCCGCCGCTTCTATCGACCGAACGGATCCCGTTCGCCGAATTATATATTAATTTAAGACGCGTCGTCGCGTCGCAAATATATAAAATGTAAAAAAAAAATACTCGGCCGATCGTTTTATGTCGACGTTGAACGACAAAAGGAACGCGAGACTCGCCGGCGTCCCTTCGTCCGTCGTCGCAATAAGAATAAACGATGCGGCGCAAAATATAATCGGAAGAATCGTCGACGGCCAAATAATCGATACATAGGTATATATTTAGAAAATTGTTATCATCGCGGTCGATTCGGCAGCATTTTCCGCCGCGTCGACGAAATTCCGTCTCGCCAATCGTTCGTCGACGAGACGCGCTCGAAGCTTCCGCTCGGTTTCGCGAGCGCCGACTCGAGGCAAATCGCCAGCGGTGGAACCCGACGCGAGATCGGTCGGAGCCGAGCGACGAGCCCGGCCGCCGCTACTGCAGGACGAGGCCGACCTTCCCCGGCGCCATGTGCGGACACCGCCAGTTGTACAGATAGTACTGCAGGTTGCCGTCGCCGATACCGAACTTGAGCGGACTCAGAAACTCGCGGTTGTCCATCAGGTCGAGCGCGTTGAACACGTCGAAGCCCGAGTTTTTCGCCGAGATCAGCGCGTCGGTCATCAGCTCGACCCACGGGGTCGCCGTCGACACGTTGTAGAACGAGTAGGCCGCCTTCAGCGTCTTGTGCGTCGGATGGTTGATCACCGTCGACGGGAGCGAGTAGTAGCTGACGAAGTCGGTGATCTCGCCGGCCTCGCTCTCGACGACGTAGCTGTCGACGATGCCCGCCTCGGGGACGAACCAGTGGCGGAACTCGTCCGCCGAGTAGACCGGGGCGAGGTCGAACTTCTCGAGGTACGTCGACAGGAGGCGCAGGGTCGGGGCGCAGTCGGCCGCGAGCATCCGGCGGAAGCCCGGGGTGCGCGGCGAGTCGGCGAGGCGGTACAGCTTGAGGGTCCGCTGCATCGTCATGTTGCGGGTGAGGCGCGAGAACTCGATCTCGATGAGCTTGCGCGGGTTGAGCGAGCGGTGCCAGTAGCGACAGGTCGCGATCGGCTTCGGCAGGACCTTCCCGGCCGTGTAGACGCCCTGGAACACGCCCGTGAGGTTGACGCGCCGCGTGATCTCGCGGATGAGCACGGGGGCGACGCGCTTGGAGCGCAGCTTCTTGTGGACGCACAGGAAGTTGATCTCCGCCACGGGCCGCGGCCGCCCGTAGATGCGCAGCTGCGCCGGCACGGCCGAGATGAAGCCGACCAGCCGCCCCGACTTGGCCACGCGCACGCCGCAGTGCCAGGCGCGCCGCCAGCCCGGCGGCCGCATCGCCCACTGCAGGAAAGCGGCCTGGTAGTCGAACCGGAACATGCAGTCGTCGTCCTCCACGTAGTTCTCGTTCAGCAGCGCGTACAGCTCGCGCAGCTCGTCGGCGCGCTCCAGGTCCAGGGTGTCCCAGCGGAAGCCGTCGGGCAGACTGTACGGCTCGGCGCGCACCTCGCTCGGCTCGCGGTCCGGCTCGATGGGCTCGCTCGTCAGCACCTTCTCGTCCATCCGCGGCACGGGCTGCGTCGACCAGAACTGGAACGTGCGCGCCGCCGCCGCCGCCGGCTCGCGCGCCCCTCCCCCGCCGCCGCTGCCACCGCCGCCCTTCTGGAAGCTGAACACCTCCATGGCCACGCGCAGGTCGAAGTTCAGCAGCTTCGAGATGTCGGCCGCGTCGCGCTTCGCCATGGCCGACTCCGCCGACTCGGCCCCGGCTCCGGCCTCCACCAACGCCGTCGCCCCGGTCTCGACCGGCTCAGCGGCCGCTGGCTCTGCATCGGCTCCAGCCCCTGGCCCCGGCCCCGCCTCGGCCCCCGCCGCCGCCGCCTGGCGCCGGTTCCGCCCCCGGCGCCGCGCGCGCGAGCCGCCCGCCTCTCCCTCCGCCTCCGACATCACTGCGCCGCGCGCTGTCAAAAATATCGACTTTTAACCCCCCGGCGTTTTTTACATTATTTTTGATCGAGCTCAAAACACGATGACGACGCTCTTTTTGATATACCAGCGACAAAATATCCTCGCCGCATTTTAATTTTTAACTTAAAAAAAATATATCGAAGAAACATAACCTCCCCCGATAACGAAAGCGCTAATATTTCCGGCCGAAATATATTTCTAACGTTGTTCTTCGCGCTCCGATTAATAAAATATTGACATAATATGAAAAACGTTAAATACGTTCTCGCCCCGATTTAAATTCTTCTCGAACAAAAATATATGGGTTTATAAATCGACGAGGCAATATATAAAAAAAAACGTTGGAAAACGATATATAAAATTTTGCCATTAATAATATAAAGGCGATCCGTCCCGTTTTAAACGACGAAGAGATTTTGGGCAATTTTATTTTTCGGTCGGTTCGCGTCGCCCGGTGTTGCCATAAGGCGTAGTGCGGAGCGAGCGGGGCTACTTTGCTCCTTTTCTGCCGAGCGCCGCTGAAGTCGCAGCGCGCCGACAGCATCCGTCTCCATCCGCTGCCGTCGCGAGCCGCCGCCCCGGTCGGTGACCCCTTTGGCCCCTCCGCCCCCGTCGTCGCCCCCCGAACCGTATCCTCGCGCTTCGCCCCGTCCTAACCTCGTCTGCGCCCGTGTCACTTTCGAGTCGAGACGGTCGACCGACGATCAAAATATTAACCTGCTAGGTTATTAAACGTGCGTTCCGAGATCGATAAAAGTATGTTTTTTTAAAATACGCGCATATTCCTGATATAATCTGATTAAATATCGCGAATTCGACCGTCTGACACATATGTCCGTCGTCCTTGTGTAATTCTTAAAGTTGCAATTGTTATGTTTCGGTTAAAATAGTCGATCTATTGTTTCGTGAAAGTTTATTAGGAATCGTTTAATTTTCTCGATCTTCTATTCTTCGCAATTTTCTCGGAACGTTTAATACATGTATTGTTAGTTGAAAACTAACCTATAAAAAATATTGACGAGGTATCGCTTCCTTTCTGTTGACAATTTTAATAATGTTTTAATTGGATAATTTACGATTATAACGAGAAGAATTACTATCGTGGACTTTTCTTATAAATATTTAAAAAAATATATATTCAGAAATAAACCTATCATATGATTGTTCTAATTTTTAGCCGATCGAGAAACTTGTTTCACCATTTTTAGGACAATTTCTCTGAAGCTCAAATTTTATATTTTGTTGTTTTTATTTTTATTTCATTTTTTTTTTCAGTTCCAAGATGGGTAAGGGTAATAATATGATCCCAAATGGGCACTTTCACAAAGATTGGCAACGCTTTGTGAAAACATGGTTCAACCAACCTGCCCGTAAGCATAGGAGGAAACAAAATAGGATTAAGAAGGCTCGCGCCATCTTCCCTAGACCCGCCGCCGGCCCGTTGAGACCCGTAGTCCGTTGTCCGAGCGTAAAATACCACAAGAAAGTGCGAGCCGGCAGAGGATTCACCCTCGATGAAATCAAAGTAATTTGTTGCACAATATACTGAGGTGTTCATAATAATTTGGATTGTGTTAATATTGTTTATTTTTTGTTTAAAGTCCGCAAATATGTACCCAGCGTTCGCTAGGGCCATCGGTATTGCCGTGGATCCCCGCCGACGCAACAAGTCGATTGAATCGCGTCAAGTGAACGTTCAGCGTCTCAAGGAATACCGCAGCAGACAAATTCTGTTCCCTAGAGGCAGCAAGAAGGTGCGCAAGGGCGAATCTACCCAAGAGGAATGCAAACTTGCCACTCAGCTCAAGGGAACCGTCATGCCCGTTCAACAACCTCAAGCCAAACAAAAGATCAGGGAGATCACCGAGGATGAAAAGAAATTCCAAGCCTACGCATGGATCAAACGGGTAAGAATTTTTTATTTTTGCCTCGCAACTTAACGATGGAAAAAATATGTCGCCGTTATTTACTAATAATGTGATTCGATTATTTATAATGCTAATATGTTTTTAGGCTCGCATCGACGCAAGAATGGTCGGAATCCGCGCAAAGAAACTTAAAGAAGCGGCTGAAAATGCCGACGATTTAAATAAGGGCGCAAAGGCACCAAAAGCCCCCAAAAATAAGAAGAAGTAAACGTTAACATGTATGTTTGATATATAAATATAAATTAAAAAAAAATTAAACCATCATATTTTATTTTACTATAGATATTAAGTAATCCCTACCCGTATAAATAATTTCACGAAAGATATATATTATTGTTGGGCGACATATAATCTGCGTCATCAGTAGCCTCGCAGTTACTGTGGGCGATGTAAATTCTGCGTTTTTTGAAGCGCATTTGTTTACATACAAACAAGGAAATGCAGATTCTTTTTTCGCAACATCAAACAAAATAAATAAATTGTTTTTTCGAATTTTAAATCCGCTGTTTATAGCGAAATTTCGCTTATCACGATCTTGTCCAAAATGAATCCCCCCGGAAACAATGGGATTAGCTGTATAATAAATAGTTACAGCCTTAAATGCCTTGAATATGAATAATGTTGAGATTGTTAAGTTGTTAAGAAGAAGTAGATTCAATTAAATCTTAATGGATGGAAGAATGGAGTGAGAGTGGAGTGGACCCGAACAACGCATTCCCCGACCCTACTGCGGAGCCGAACGGTTTAAATCTCCCGCCTAAATGTAGGTAAATCTAAACCGTGCCCGCACAGGTCACGGAAGGACAGCGGAAACCCTCTACAAATAGGGGTACGCAGAGAGTCCCACATGTGAGTGCGGAGCGATTCAGTCCCCCAAGCACGTAGTGGAGGAGTGTCAATTTCACTCTTTCCCCGGTGGCCTAGCCATTATTGTTATTAACATTATTATTATTTATTATTATACGATTATTATGTCTATATATACTATGTATTCTGTACTCATACGACAAATAAAATAAATAAGATTCAATTCACATGTATAGAAGTTATGTAATAGAGCTTCAAGAATGTGGGCTTTTTGAGAAATTCTCATTACATACATAGCACTTTAGTAATAAGGTTGCTATATGATACATTAGTTCGGAGTTTACTTGAATCAGTATCTATCGTCTGTGCCTCATATAACACTTCGAATATACTCGGGCTAGAGAAAATCCAGAAGAAATTCTTGAGAATTGGATTTTACCCGAGCTCATGGGTTCAGAATTGCCTGGGGTATGTAACTCTCAAGAAGATCAATATACTTGGCAAAGCACTTCTCCAAGCTGGTTGGCGCAGTACATAATCCCCTTGTACTGTGCAAGTTGCCCTTATGGGCGCCACTTTCGAGTTGTTCGCGTGTGCTTGTACTTCCACCAAATGTTATGACAGATGCTCTCAGAAACTCTCCTGGAACCAGAGCTATTACTCTGCTCAATCACTTGACTAATCATGTTGATATTTTCAATGTAAAGTATCGCCATTTTGTTGATCTGTTGGAATGAATTTTATAATTTCTTATAAAAAAGCAATTAATGAAGATACTTATTCTTATATACATTCGTTCACCACAGAGCCAGTATACCCTGGGAAGGAGTAAATCACTTGCAACCGGCTACTTGAGACTTGTTTTGGGCAGATGTGCATATATATGCCTGTGTATATCTATATAGTTGTGTGTGTGGTCGCTCGCTACTTGTCACTCGTGACTCGTTATAAGCAGATAACGCCTTAGAGAAGAGAACAAACGAATACCGAGACAAACCCCCTTGCCTGGACACAGTTGAGAGGGTAAAATCCAATACCAACATAGTAGAATATGTACGTCCAATGCCAGCAATGGCCAAGAGAGGGAAACTTTTTACAAAAAACCGCATACCAAGATGGCTCGGGTCCCCGCGGTATGGACGCGAAAAGGGAGCCCTCACGTCACGTGTGAGACTCAGGTTCCTTTGGCCTCAACTACCATGCGAGAGTCTGGTAAGGTCCATACCCTCAGCGAGTGAGAGCCTTGTGACTGGCAAATGATGATGATGATGATGATGATGATGTATGCATGTTTGACGAATTGGATTACTCTGTAATGTCATCCACGCAGTCTTTTAACAATAATAAAATAAATTTATTATTTAGGATTGAAACACGAATGAATATACAAAAATCTTTATTTAAAAAATAATACATTGCTAATTACATATATTTGATCTAGTCAGTCGATAATAATTATAGTTCGGCCAGATTAGTGACTCAATATAAAATTTAGAGCCCCTCCTTTAGTATAAAACAGTGAAATACATCTCGGAGTAGCGGCACCTGTTTCTATTATATAATGTTTATATCGCTAGATAGTTAAAAATATTTACGCCATTTTTGTCCCGAGCTACGACAATAAAGTACATATAATTCTTATTATCATCATAGTTATTTTATTGTATTATTTGTCTATTTGTCATCCCGAATGGTGGGAGTATAATCTTAAAATTATTTTTTGACATAAATGCCGCCGCAAATCTGGTATTTTACTTCCAAAAAGAAAAATAATCCTAATCTTTGATGCACTTTGGAATGATAAAGCACACGTCACAAGGATTACACATGTCCGGATAGATTCAACCAATGCCATAGTCTGTTTTATTATGATTGTTTTTCATTTAATTTTAAATTATAATTTATAAATAAAGCCGTTGAACATACCAAAAACAATTATGAATTCCACATAAATGTCGTGCAAAAAATTAATATATTGCACTAAAAAACAATTAAATCAAGTCGAAAAGTAATAATTTATATAATAAAATGTTTTAAATGTTATATTTAATTTTGACTGGTTTAAGAGGAGACGTAATACAAGCGTTGGGACGCTTTGGACTCTTTTTTATTGGGGAATTAATGATGACATCGACGGCAGCTTGGAGAATCAACCGCTCCGAGCGTTTATATTCTTCGCTAATTTGCGAAAAATCAAGATCCGCGTCTAATATCAACACCTAAAAAGATATAATAAATTAATCCATCCGTTCAGTCGAGTTAATAAAAAATATGAAATAATACTAACGGGTGCGGGACGTTTAAAGCTCGTTCCGTGAACCAACCAATCTTCGTGTAGTTTGTGTAATTGTTCGATGTAATTCAACGGAACGCATTGTTCTTCCGATCTCGCTCTCTTTCTTATCCTCTCGTGTACGACGGACGGAGTCGTTTTCAAATAAACTGAAATAATTAAGATGTATTTTATGTATTTTTTTTTATATTATATGATTCATTGTTATGATTTTTTACCGATGAGATCGACGTCCACTTCCGATTTGGAGCTTATGTAGTCGAACCATTGGTCAAGTACGGCCGACATTGCAGGATGCATGACATTCGTTTGCATCATATTTTCAATAAAACAATACCGAGCACTGTAGATGGATCGTTCCATCAATTTTATTCGGGTTGGAATCTCCTTGGCGTGCATTTCGAGCATAGTCAACGATACGTAAGATTGAAACGGCATTGCCCACATTTCCGGATTTTTATACATCAAATCCTGAAAAAAAAATATATTAATTTTAAATTTCATCATGGCTATGTCATAATTGTTTAAATTTTGGGTTTGTACACTTGTCCCTGGCGTAACTTAACATTGGTAGTAAATAGCTAAGAAGTGTGAGGAAAATCCGGTGCAGTATTTTTTAAAGTTGGATCTTGTGGGAGTAAACAGGGGTTTTTAAAAGCATAATTTACATTCAACGATCATATTAATTATAATTGAACGTTGTTGTAGATACGTTATATTAGTTAATTGTATTGAAATAAACTGTTTGACTTATTTTAGCTTTCTAACTTTTATCTCATTATATGCGCCATATTATATCCGATGGTCAAAATAGTTGAGTTCGTCGGAAAAGTTTTCAGTGACCAGAGGAGTGAGACATGGCTGCATACTCTCCCAAGACCTATTCAATTTATACGGGGAGTATATCATGAGAAAAGCTCTTGAAAACTGGATTGATTTAAAATAACGGGTAAAAAAGTTTCAAATCTTAGATATGCGGACGATACGACATTGATCTCAAAAAACATAACCTCAAAAAAGTTATCTGTGAAAGTAAAAAACTAGGACTCGATAAACATTACTAAAACCAAGCTTGTGATCATCCACAGGAGTAATCAGCTATCCAGATCTGTTTATCTTCGTTGAAGAAGAATTTCTTTATCTTGGATCACTACTTACGAGTAGCGGAAATTGTAAGCCGGAGATAAGAAGGCAAATAGGGATGGCTAAAAATGCGATGTCAAAACTATCAATGATTTAGAAAAACAGGGGGTATCCAAAAAGACAAAAAAACATTTAGTGCAGTCTGGTATTCTTATTTTTATTTACGGAGTAGAAACGTGGATCATAAAGGAAAATATGAAAAAGAAAATTGACGCCTTTGAAATGTGGTGCTGGCGACGTAAAGCTGGGAATACATGGACCTTCATAGCGTGTCTGTCCTAAAAAGAAATGGGGAGCTACAAAGAGACCGACTTTCAACCCTTATATCTCGGGATTCTTGGAGTAAGCACGGGCATCTGTGAGAGAACGATAGTAGATGCAATGCGGGATGCAGAATGCAGAGAATCCTGAAGAGACAAAATCAAGAATTTTCAGAACAAGAATGATCACGATCCTCAGACATGGGGGTGCCGACTAAAGAAGATATTCATTGGTATTATTATTTACGAATTTTGGAAAGTCATGTAAAACCAGCCACAAGTAAGAAAAGAATAAAGAAAATATCAGCGACAAAACGACTAAGCGGTGTGGCCAGATCTCGGACTGGCTGGCCCACTTCACACTCACTGGTGAGTACAAATCTTCTTTGGCGTTATGTCTGCGCGCTCACCAGTGAGCGCGATCACTTGGCGTTATGTCCGCCCTCGCTCAACTATGATATCTTCATATAAAAAAAACCTGGGATGCGTTCACACATTCTACTGATTTACGCGATGTTACTTGTGTCCCAAGTACACGGATAGCGATCGAAAAAAAATATAAAATAGTGTACTATTTTTTCACGTAAGTAAGTATTTCAAATGTATATATGTTTTTTTTTCTTCAAAGGTTATCAGAAAATTGAGGATCATCAACGATATACATATTAGAAAAATATTCTCAGCATTAATATTAAAAAAGTTGATTTTTAACAACAATTTTGATAATTTTCAAATTTAATTTTAATCAGTTCTATAATAAATAATCAAAAAAGAATAAAAACGTTGTTTTAAAATTACAAATAGATGATAAAAATATAATAAAAAAAATCGATTTGTTTTGACCGGTTTCTTGAAAAAAAAACCGAGTGTGAAGTGGTTAAGGATGCATGCAAGCGAATAATGAGAGCGGCTATTGCCATGGGACTAAGGATCCAACGAGACCAGAACAAAATGCCCATATGCCAAGGACGAATCCTTGAACCCCTGAGTCAGGATACAGCTTCGAGGCCGTCCAGGAATTCACACATCTCGGCTCACTTATTACAAATAACAATGAAACTAAAAAAATTGTGTTTTGTTATTAATAATGTTTTTTTCTTTTAATGAACAGTTTTTTTCGATTTTTAAAATGTTTTTATTTAAGAAATGCATATCTGCCGACGTTTAGTAATGTGTTTGAGTGAATATGTGTGACCGGTTAAGTGTTATTGTTGAGAAAAACTATAAATCTGCATATTTTATTATAAAATTATCGTAAGCTAGAAATAATCGTCAAATCAACTTACGAGTAAATTATATCCTTTTAAATCTCTCCACGATTCAACAGGCTCCGTCAATAATGTTATGTCATCAAATTGACGAAAATATTCCAGATATGATGTTTTTCCGCTGCCAATGTTTCCTTCAACCAAAACGGTGAACGGCCTTTTTTTAGGAGACTGGTAAATGCTCGCCATTTTTCGAGACAGTTTATTATCTAATAATAAAATAACAGATAAATAAGTTTAAATACATATTTAATAAAATAAATTATTTACATTCACCGATATTCAGATAACGCGATAGTTAAATTCCGACATAAAATATATAAATTGCGCTTACAGTATTTTACGATCATGTTAAATTCATTTAATTGCTCTGATATTTTATGGAAAATAAAAATATATATTTAAATACGGCAATTTTTACAACGATTCGTGCAAATATTCAAGTATTATATCGATTAATAAGATGAACCACGGAGAAACATGATTTTAAGTCGATAATTTAACCTTCAATTTCAATTTTCCGAATACAAGACCATTTAACTCGATGAAAAACTAAAGTAAATATAAGGGACTTCATTGTTAACTAAAAAAAAATGATTTTATTCGTATATTTGACCCGTTAATTTCTAGAGATTGATGGTAAATGAGTCGACCAACATAACCACAATTCACATTATCACGTATTTATGTCAATAATCGGGTTAAAGTATTAGAATTTACATACAATTTTGCGGGAATGAATTACGCTGATGAAATTGACGATTCCACAATGTTACATATCTTATGTTTCATTAAATTATTGTGAAAATTGAATACTTACTGACAGGGAGCAGTGCGCTGAGAATGGCGCGAACGAAGAGTTTTGGCGCCAGAATGCCACTTTACAAATAGCTTCGTTTTTTATATGACGCGTAGTTAGCGCGTATGTAGTGGTGTCGATAGCTAGCTTATCATTGACCTCCTGAGAGAAATGATGAAATAAATCTAAAACTGCATGCTTGCAGTAATAATGCATGTCAAATCAGGCGGAACAAACGTCAAAAACAGGACATGGACATAAGAGAACGAAATAACGATCATTTTTTAAATCATACTATTTAATTAATTCATTTGTTTCAAGGCGAATTTATTCTAAATCGCTGAATTGATTTTAATAATATGATATTATTTACATTATTAATTTTAATACGTTTTGTTATATGCATGTCGACCTTTGTGATTTTTTTTTAAATTATCATATAATAAATGAACCCGTTTCTGTTTGTTTCCATAAAGAGATTAAAAGTAAAATATAACGGAATACATTTTTAGTTTTTTATGATAAGAATATCCTATTTATTTCTTGACCGTAAAAAATTGGAAATATGCAAATTTGCGAGTTGATCATTTATATTTCAAACAACATTTCTAAAATTAAGAAACTAACAATTAATGAATTTCACAGTACATATAAACATGTAAACTCCCGGTGATCGCAGGGGATACCTTCTGAGTAAGATCGCGATAGAATCTAGATTCCCTTGTTTTTAGAATAAGTTTTCACGACACGAAGAGTTTTTAATTGAAAAATGTTTTCAATTTTAATTCTGCGGATGCATTTGCGCCCAAAAGAATGATTAGGTGCAAGTGCCTCAGGCACAATTCAACTTTGAGGCCCCCTACCTCTAAAATATTTTCACTACCACTACACCCTATAATGTGCACTCTACGCGCACATTTTTTTACTCAATTTGCAATGTTTTGGATGCATAACTAATTAGATAGTTAAAAGTCAGAAAACTTTTTAATCTTTATTGCTTCTTCCCTTTATTCTATTTTTTATGATCTTCTCGATGATCGATATAAGTGATCTCAATGTGACAAATATGTATTGTTCTTGGAAAAAATTCAGGGCTGTACGCCTCGATGCCTTGCATCCTATTGCCTGAATCTACAAATCATGCTTGATAGTTATGAGGTTACCTTAAAAATATGGCGTTATTCATTCGTCAATTCAATTTAAGGAATACTGCTAAATTATTAATTATTTTGTTATAAAAAAACATCATTTTGAGAGCTAAACTTTAAGGCCCCAGACGCGCGCTTTATGCGCCTAAGGGAAAATCCGCCACAGGTTACATGATCCTTTGTTCATTTAACTCTTTATAGGGCAAAGGCTGAGATTGGTTAATATATTAACCAGTCGCTTTAAGGTCTATATTTCCATGAGCGTCCATAGAAATGTCAACCTTAGTAACGTAATATTTTGTCGAGTATGCTTTTTGGTTAATTTATTGTTATTGACAATAAGTATTGTTAATAACAATAAAACAATCCAAAATAATTAATTTTCCCTATAAAGGGTTAAAGCCAGTAGCAGCCTCTTTTCCTCTATAATAATAAACATACTTGTTATCCGTTTCAGAAAGTGTCTCGTACACATTATAAATGAAATTTCATGAATAATTTTGAAATTTCATAGGACTAGTCGATTTACCAATCATTTAAATTTGATCGTTTTCTTATCCGATCAAACCGACCTTTGCTTACTTTTGAAATCTTATTATTCCCCATGTTGGGATTTTAAATGGTCCCAAATACTTATTTGTATATTCGCAAGAATATAGTTTTAATTTAGTAAATAATCCTTTAACCGATTGCTCTATAAATTTTCTATTTCTATCATCAAAAAACTTCTGCTTCACGAATTTTACATTTATTTAAGATCGCAATATAACGAATCCGCTTTCGCCGGGGACACGATGAACGGGGGTTTACCTGTATTTCTTATCTAATCCTACTGATAATAATTTAATAAAGGGACTATACCATAATATTATCTAAAATATGTATAAAATATTTTATCCGTCATTATCGGGGACATTAAATATAATATGAATGCGTACGTGCCTTACTGAGATTAGATAATATCGGAGGGGAATATTTTTTCTGAATAACCTATATGAAGCTGGCAACCATTATTATTAAAATAAATAAACAAATAACGTGCTTTAATCCATATTTTTTTTATTGCTTACAAATGAGTAATATATTTTAGAATTTCTTTTTTATTAAATTTATATGGCGTTTTAGTTTATAAGTCATTTATTTATTTATTTTCGTATGATTTCAGAATTCATAGTATATATAGATAGACATAACAATC